>CATIWR010397759.1:0-34836 GCA_949677035.1 Omphalea diandra
AGTCATCATATCTCCACCAGGTAGATATTCCATGATGAGATATAGATACTCATCATCTTGGAAGGAACAATAGAGTTTGACAATGCAATTGCTATCAACCTCTGCAAGTAGATTCCTTTCTGCTTTCACATGTTCAACCTAGACATTTTAAATCCAGACCAGCAATAAGCATAATAAATAAAATTGTGAATAAAATTGTCAGGGGAGATTAATAAATAGTAAACCTGGCCTCTGCGGAGCATCTCTGATTTCTTAAGTTTCTTCATAGCATACACATGACCAGTTGACTTTTCCCTACAGATTCTAACCTGCATCAGAGGAGTCAGAAAAGAAAACAAAAACTAATTAATGAAGCTGTAGAAAGAGAATCACCAATGGAAACTTCCAATCAATGAGTCATTTGTATAACTGATATACTTAGACGTACCATCAACTAGTAAATGCAATTCAAGTTCCAATCACCATCAGTTTAAATAAGGCCATTGATCTAGCTTATGCATAAAACCCAAGTAACTAGCAGAAAAACATGATACATGAGGTTTGCAATATCAGACAGTGCACATCTGAAAGTGTATAAACACATCCTTTCTCTGAAAGAAGCACTTGACAAAATATTTTTAGTGATTCCAATGCACTATTCCAAAAGCATCATATAATTAATGTTAACATTTTTCACATTTTACTTACCTGCAGTGCACCGAAGGTACCACTCCCAGGGAGATGGAGATATGTATTTAATAAATGCAAAAAAGGTTATAACAAGAAAATATGGCTTTTCAAAGTAAGTTGTTTTCTGAGAGTGCACAGATATTATTTTTTAAAATTTTTTCTGAAATTAAACAGGAAAAAAAAATAATAAGTCTATCTATACAATGCAATGTTGGAAAATATATCAATCCAGCAAATTGACAAGGCAAATACATAATTACCTCCCCAAATGCACCCTTGCCTATCATTGTCAAGGGTTCAAAATCATCAGCACCCATTTTATGTCTCTGAAGACGCATGTATTCTGTTTCCTTCTTCTCTAAATACTTCAATAAGTTACTTTGCTCTTCCTCAGAGACCTCAGCATCAGCCAACTTCTTCTCAAGTATGTTACGTCTACAAGAAATAATTAGCACCAAAACACTATTACCACTACATGCCAAAATCTCAAATTCAAAATCCTATTAATGAAATAATATCAGACAATTATTTGAGTATTCAGTTCATATGATGACTAACAAAATTCACCACCAAAGCTTAATTCCAGAATTTCAGCTGAAAGCATTAATTAACCATCCATACGTATGTAAAAAATGTGTTAAAGCATACAAGCGCATGCTCATCTAAGACAAACAAATAACAATTGCACCTTGAAGGGAAACTTTAAAATTTTTTATCTCAATTTCCATACATTGTGAATTCTTCAACTAGTTGCTGATTCCTAATAAACTGAACCAACCCGTTTTCTCATCATACTCGAGATCCAAGTTTTGCTCATCACCCACCCGTGGAAAACAGAATACAAACTATACACGACACATTCTCATATCAGTTTGCCTCTATAGCCAAAAAGGAACCATCAATAACCCAGAGTCATTAAATTGAACTAACTTCTAAAATCTTAATCAAAATAAAAAAAAAAACTTTTCACTCAAAACTCAATAAAATCCATCCCCCACAAACTCTAGTTCAATAATCAGTTTAAACTCATTATCAGGACAACAAAACCCAAACCATTCATTTCAGATTTACATCAACTGATGTCAAAACTCATTACAAGTCTCCATTGTAAACGAAGCAACAAGAGTTCATGCACAAAAGTGCAGGAAAACAGAAAAGGAAAAAGAGGACCATCAATATTTCTTTCCAAACTTTAGACAAAAGAGAGAAGTTAATCAAAGCTTCTACCAAACTAGAAAAATAGTATAAGGAAAATACAAAAATAGTGCTAGAATGAGAAAATAAAAATTGAAGATAAATTTCACTTTAAATATAAACAACAATAAATGAAAATAAAATCTAAATCAGATGCTTGTTCTTCACAAAAAAATAAATTTTATCCAATGAGAACTTCGATTCATATGACTTTTCCTTGAAAATATTCAAAGATTTGCTGGTGCACAGGAAAATTCATATATTATTTAGTTTGTAATCACACCATGCTGGATATTGGTGGGAAGTGTGGGCAGAATTACAAGCTGGTGGAAATAGCAAAAAATTCTGAAGATTTGATATCACGGATCCCATGTTTTCATAAATAAAAGACAGCAGCTGTTTAACAGCGATGTCTTAAATGATGGGTAACCAGAACTTGGCAACAGACATCAAAGTCAGTTGACAACAGTCATCAGTAGAAGATTTGAGCTTGTTATGGAAAATGATTTCTAATTTTAAAATTACAAGTCACTACTGTGGCTTTAAGCATGAGGCTCCTATGTTTAAACGTATTCTGCATTGAATTAATTCCATTGCTGCATCCAAGGTTCAATTTATTTGAACAATTCCAAGGAAGTTATGTGAAGTAGCAGCCGCACAACATTTTTAATATTAATTAGATTCAAGAAAGAAAAACAGTAACAAGACCACTTTTGCCCCTATCTAATGTAAGAGATTTTTATTAATTAGAAAAAACATTGAAAGTTGATAATTGCGAATTTCCAGGGGTTCAATTCATGCATATGCGTGTGATCCACATATTTCTATAATTGCCTAGATCTTCCAAACCAATGAATTAATGTCTGATTAAGCTCATTCATTTGCAAACAATAGAGGAACAAAATCATGTATACAAAACAACTCATTTACCAAGTCCATTTGCATTAGCTGCTTTCGTCAAATGACTTGATAACCAATTTATTGAGGAAGACTCTGCCATATGCTAATCTTAAGTATTCATCTTCTGTTTTCTCACCAAGAAGCAACATATCAGATCTAGAGGCTCTTGAAATTCAAGAGGAAAGAGGAAAGAGAGCAGGCAATTGCAAGCTGCTCAGGAGTTTTAGATTCATAGATGCACAGATAAGACTGATGCTAGCTATCAGACTCATTGATGAATGTTTCTTTTTGGTTCCCTACTCTCGAACCAGTAGCATAGTTAATAAGGTCAAATTCCTATGCCTAAATTTTCAATCCCAATCAAAACAGAATGGGTAAAAAAGGGTTATGAATTGCATGGGAACAACTAATAACAACAGAAAAGGCATCCATGAAGTTGGAGTTCAAAAATTCTGCAGCATTATAGACCTTAAGAACAAAAAAAAAAAAAAAAAAAAAACAGATGATCAGTTGAACCTTAGCTAGAAAGAAATTCAATTAATTATGTGTATTCCTTCGTCCCATCCCATTCCCTGTATGCACATACAAATGCACGTGCACAGCATCACAGAATACAACAAACATGCGCGGCAATCAATAGCATTATAAGACCGATATAGAAATGGACAAGGAAATGATAAACTTGCTGAGAAGCACCAATTTCTAAGATTTATTTAATGAACTATCAGAAACTACTGATCTCATCAACAAGGAAACTATAAAAGAAATGGCAAGCTTTACTCATACATAATTTCTAGCTGTAAGAAGTCATTGAAAAATAGAATGATTGCCTCATAAGAACATCCAATGGACATAATGTCTATATCTAATGCACAACACCTAACATTTTAAAAAAGAAAACAGGTCTCATCAGGCCAAAATTGATTGTTGATGCTAGGCCTCGCTCAGGGTTTGTACAAGATATAGAAAATTACAGCAGACATGTCAAAAATTAGAACCCAGCTAGAGTTCTTTCTCCAAATCAATTAATAAATTATGTCAATACTCCATCAAACTAACACAAACTCTTAATCTACAGAAGTTGAAGTTTTTCCTTTCTCTTGCTTTTAAAACAATCAGGCCCCAGGTGTGAGCTCTAATCCTGCAAACAATCCAATCCGGATACAGCCACTTGACCATTGCTGTATCAAACAAATTTTAGAATCCTGAAGCAGAATATCTTGGAATAGGATATAATTCTCCTTCCAAATCCACCATTGTCAGCAAGAGCAGAAAAGCCCTCTAGGATCCTAGTCCTACCAATATAACTGTCTTTCTCCCTGAATGAGATGAGGCTTATAGACAGTCTTAAAATGCCCAAGCTAAACCTTCAAAGAATATTTCATTATGTGAATCTTAATGAATTTATCTCCCAATCCAAATACTAATTCAAAAAGTTCCAATTCAAACAGGATTTATTGCTGTTGATATGATAATCCCTAGAAGACCTGGTCATTGAGACTAAATTATTAGGTAGAGATAGTTAGGTAGAGATTGTGTTATGCTTTGATTGATCAAACATATTCTCTGCAGCTGAGATACTACATAAGAAAGGAAAACAACAAAAATACATCTCAAGTAGGGTAACATAACTATAACAAGCACAATAACTGCTATACAAAATGCTGCCGTAGACAGAAAAGGAATCATTTCAAGAGCATTTATTAAGATAATTCTCTGACGAGGATTTCAATAAAAAAAAAAAAGCATAAATGAGTCTAATATTCCACAAACACTCTTTCTTGCTATAGATTCACTTAACAAAACCATGACTTGATTCATTTGCTGCTCTAAGCCTAAAATTCCTATTATTTTACTCTATAAATCAACCTAACCTAGGGTGAGAAAACAGAAGTCATGACTTCAGAAATAATGCCAACTTGATCCTGAACCTCTACAAAATTCTTATGAACTTGAATGAAAAAAAATAACTTCCCTCTGCAAAACCTAAGTAGAAACACCAAAATAAATCCACAATTTGCACTAAACCAACAAGCATTCACAAGTCAAAAAATTGAAGTTTCATCCTACCATCCTAAGCCAAGAGATTTCCATAATGATATTCCAAGCTATTCTCTTGATGATTTGAGAAATAACTAGCATATGCATACTAAAAGGCCCATAGATTACAAATATGTATTTCTATCCCGATCATGGTACATTTTTCCCACAACATATCAAAATAGAATAAAATAAGTAGCATGAATTCCTACAATAAATAAAAATGATCCAAACTTACAACAAACTTATACGATAGATGCTAATTCAACTGAATTTTCAATTTGCAGTTAAATGTGATTTTGTTGTCACTATTCAGCTCTTGAAACTTAGGCTTATAAAGCCTGTCACAAAGAGAACAACCCAGCATGACAAATACAAATTAAACAGCCTGCCGTCATCACCCCCCCCCCCAACCACCCTCCCAAAAAAATTACATTCACGAACCACAATAATCCACATTGCTACATAAAGTATGTGCAGATCATTACCATTAAAAGCTTCCGTCCTAGTTGATCAGTAAAATAAACTCACAAGGAAAAATAAGGGAAATAGAAGTAGAACAGAAAATATAAGTTTCTCTTTGCATATCACCATTAATAGTGAGGATCAAATCATGCATTTGAATAGAGAACAGAAAGGGAGAGCATGAACACTTGCAATAACTAAGTACATATATCTTCCAACCAGTAGGAATTTTGGAACAAATGAGTTAGAAAATGGAAGTAAAATCTGAACACGTAACTGATTTTACTAAAACATCATTGCTATGAAAAAAGGATTAAACCATACCGCTCCTTCCTCTCTTGCAAATCCTTCATCTGCTTTTTGTAGTGGTTTTCAATATATTGCTTTGCAGCAGCAACCCTCTGCTTGGTTACATTTGATGGTGCTTCTTCACTTGTAGGTGCTTTTGAACTGGCCTTCCCATTGCCTGTGGTTTCCTTCTTTTTTGCAGACTTCAACTTATCTTTTGACTTCAATTTGTTAAACCAACACCTTGCAGACTCCATAAGCTTCAATCAATAAATAGCCAACCTTTTTTAATGGGGAAAAAATAACCTGTAAACTTGTACTTCTAAACATATGTTGATTAACAATCTCATTTCACAGAAAAGGTCAAGCAGATTTATTGGACACATTGATTATTGAAGACTTCGAGCATGTCCTGTGCATTGGGAATGGAAAGAGGAAAACAAGACTCAATCAGCTAAGAATGGTTGATTATTGTGTAACCAATAGACTCAAATATTAATGCAAAGATAAGCATTGAAAATATGCACCACTTCAATGGAGGAAAAGAAAAAGAGTTGAATAAAGTATAGTCCCATCGAGTAGCAGAAATGAAACTGATAGAAACTATCCGCAAAACCTAATTGAGTAATATGTGAACCAAATCAAACATCCTTAGTGATTCAGAGAATGTAGCCCAATGTCCCCCTAAAGTTTTCCCCATTGAACAGATTATCATGACACAAAATTCACCAAACAACTTCCATTTCAACCAAATTAAATAAAGCGCATAAATAGAAATCATAATTCGAAACCAATGATAAATGAAACAGTAAGTATGACGATCAACTCAACACTACATTTGTCCTACATTCAGGAACCAAATAGGAAATCAAACTGAAAACTTCAAAAAGAAGAGACGAAAAAGCAACACTTGTCAAAAGAATCTACATTTTAATTGACTAAAAAAGGGGAAAAGTCGAAGCAATTCCAAAATTTAATTTTTTTTTTAAAAAATAGTCGATCACTTAACATGTCTAAGATTTTCTCCAGCATTTTCTCACGAACCAAACTGAAAGTCAATAACACTGCAAGCCTCAAAATCCAAACACTGACAAATCCAAAACTTCCGGACAAAAGAAAACTTCACTTCCAACACCAACAGTTGAACAAATTTCAAAAACCACCACCACCTAACACTACCAAATTCCGTTACTTCCGCTCCACATTTTGTCGCCACCAACCAATCCCAAATCCAAATCCGCAAAACACTAAATTAAACCTTAAAATTCACTTCAAAAATAAAATATATCACCAAAATCCAATCAAAACAAAAAGAAGCAATAGAAAGGGTACTAACTGTGAAACTAATCGGACAAGTTGCAGAGAGTAAAGAGAAAGTACCGAGTGGTGTAAATTGTAGGATCGCTAGAGAGAGAAGAAAATAGGAGACCGGACGGACCGCAATTTGCGGTGCAGAGGGAAAAGAAGAGAAGAAGAAGAAGAAGGAGGAGGAGAAGGAGAAGAAGACCACTTCGTCTTCATAATATTGGACGAGGCATTTGTTTTGCGTTGAAAGTGAGCCTCTTTCCTTTCCTTTCCTTTCTTTTCCTTTTGCTTTTCTTCTGCTTTGCCTAGAATTTTTTTTCTTATAAATGACAAAGAGCTTTTCAATTTTGTAATTTTTTAATTTAAATGACCAGTAATTGCACCATGAAAATCTATGTGATTTATTTTCAAAATTTATATATTATTTTAATTAAATAAATATAAATATATAATTTTTTTAAATATAAAATTTATTTTTTAAAATTTAAATTTTATTTTTATAATTATAAAATTTATATAAAAAATAAATAAATAAATTTCATATTTAAATAAAAAATTTTATATTTAAATTATAGATATATATTTAATTAAAATAATATATAAAATTTAACATTAAGTTAGATGTAACGAAATTTTTAATTTTATTAATTTAAATCAGATAAAATATTATATTAAAAACAACCTTATTACTATAAATATTTAATTAAATAAAAAATATTTTAATATTAAAATTAAAAAATTCGAACACTAAAATCATAATTTATGCCGTATTTTGAGTTTTGTCGTGACTCTGCTTTTTTTTGGATTTTCATAAGGAACAAATTAGAGTAAAAAAGAAAATGAATATAAATTGCGCGAAAACGCGTCTTCCTGCAAACATCAAGTAACCGAAACAGAGTTCAATTTCCCGCGATATTTTCCAAGAATATCATTTATTTTTTCTCTTCTCTATTTTTATTATTTATTATACTTTTTCAGTGTTCAATAATTAGTAAGACTCTTTTTATTTCATAAAAAAATAATTTATTTATAAAATATTTTAAAATTTTTATAATATTTAAAATATATTTAAAAATTAAATTTTATTATAATGTTATAGATATTTTTAATTTGATCTTTTTTCAATTACAAAAAGTATATTTTTTAACATTTTTATCAATAGATTTTATTTTTATACAACAAAATAAATAATGTAATTGATTTCTACATTAACTCTAATATAATATTATTTTTATTTAATAATAATAATAATTTATTTATTATTGAATTATTTAAAATTTTAATACTATTACTTATGTCTAATATATTATTTATTTTTAATAAATATCTATGATTGAAGTTTAATATATTATTTATTTTTAATAAATATCTATGAAAGAAGTTTAATGTATGTATTTAAAAATTTTAATTTATAAATTTCTAAAAAATTTCGTAGATGGAGATATATCATTTATTTTTAAAAATCTAAAATAAAAATTTACTTATTTATTTAAGTTTTAAATCTGCAAAGATAATTATACATCAAATAGTTATGAATAATAACAATAATTGAACTAAATACTTAAATTCTCTTTGTTTTTATAAAAATAATTTATTTATTAAATTATTTTTTGAAAAAATATTTTATGAAAAATATGTCTTTTGGTGTTTGAAATACATTATAAAAATATTATGTTTATTTATAAAATAAAATTTAGACTATAAACATTTTATATTTATATTATTTATTATTTAATATGAGAAAAATATATTAAAAATAAAAAATTTTACAAACTTCAATGATGGGCATTGGTAGTTAAAATAACCAATTATAATAAATTATGTGTTTATATATTTTATTTTTCATTTAGATGAATTTATTAAAAGCTAAAAAATAACTTTCTGTTTAAAATGAAGAAGTCATTTTCATCATTAATGGCTTAATTTTCTATTGATTAACTTTTCTCAGTGTGTTAAATATTAAAAAATACAAAAAAAAATTTTACAAAAAATCAAAATAAATAGAACATTAATATCAACCAACAACAGTTAAATAGATAAATTCATGACAAAATTTAGATTATAAAAACTTTATATTTATACTATTTATTATTCAATATAAAAATATATTTAAAATTTTTTAAAAAAATATGTAAATTCTACTAATTAGTTGTGATCCATGATAGTAAGTTCTCCATAGATATGTTTTATATGATTTATTTGTCATTTAGCTTAGTTTATTAAAATTCAAAAAAAATGATTTTTTCTTTTAAAAATAAAATTATTTTCTTATAATAGTTTAGTTTTTCTTTTAACTATAAAAATGTATTCATAATCAATTTTTCTAAGTGTGTCAAATATTAAAATATAAAAAATATTTTATCAAAAAATCTTTCATGAAACAAATGAAATCCAAATTGAAAAATAAAATATATTCAAATATTGGAAAAGTATTTAATAACTATCAATATTTAATATTTTAATTTGAAAATTAGCATTCAACTTTTAAAATTATAATAATCTTAAAAATAATTTTGTATTGTTTAAAATATAAAATTAAAACTTATATTGTCAATATGTTTATTTTTCTATATTACTGTGTACATTTATATTTGCATAAAATTAATTAAAGCATAATAGTTTTGAATAAATATTATATATAAATAAGTGACTAAAATATATTTTATAAATTATATTAATATAATAAATAATTTTATGACATAGATATATGGACTTTATTTATGTATCAAACATAGTCTAAATTAGCAATAAAAGTAAAAATTTATTTAATTATTTGTTAATTGTATAATTTACATATGTTACAGTGAAAGCATTAATTATAAAAATAAATTATTATATTATTATATAAATTATAAGAAAATAATTGTTCTTTTAATATTTTTATAATAAAAATTTAATTTCAATTATTAGATTATTGAAAATTTTATACTTATTAATTAATCGCTAATCACATCGTAAACCAAACCTGCCCTAAGATTTTTCTAATAAGTTTTTGAAACATTTTCCACATGTTAGCTTTTAGAATATTTTTGGTACCTACATTTTATAGCCTTTAGACGAAAAAGGATTGAGAACTGTATAATTATACCAACCTGCGAAGCTCGTGATCATGAGAGCAACTAAGTGGGTACTTTCCACTCATATATTTTATGGGTGAAATGTACCATAGGTTCAAAGTTAATTCGAACTTAGACATAAAAATTAATTTAAATTTGCATCAAAATATTAATACAATTAAATTTTATTTTTATGTAAAATAAATTCAGACGAATTAGACATGAGTACATTGAGTGCATAATATAATTTGTAATACTATATTTCAACAACACATCACTATAATAATACCATATTTATAATTTGAATGAATATATATAAACATGGTATTTCAACATCTTTTGAGTGTTAAGAGGAATTTAGATTCTAGCCAAGTAGAATTATTTGGAGATAAAATTTTCCCTACTAAATTTTAATGCAGTTATGTACTCGAATTCAAACTTGAAACATCTAGTTAAATTAGAATAATTATTTATGCCCTCATTAGTGATATATATGTATATATAAAATGATCAAAATAAAAATAATTCTAATAAAAAGTTCTTCTCTTGATTATTTATGACTGTAACACAATAATGAATTTAAATATAGCTATAAATAGTTGTAAATATTAATAGATATAAATATACATCAATATAAAATGATTCATTAAATTGGTAGTGTTTATTCGAAGTTTTGGTCCTAATTTTTTGTGCTCTAAGAAAAAATTTAGGGTTGATGATTTGTTAGGTTAGCACAAAAGGGAAAAAAACGAAATTTGAATACATTGCAATAGTTTTGAATAAAGATGTATGAGTGGTTTAATTTAAAAAAAAAAAAAGAATCAAAATTGAAATGAGTAATTTTAATTTTTTACATTAATTTGCTTAAAAATACATAAGAATCAAAATGAAATTCCTTTAAATATGAAAAACAAATCTTGAAATCACTCATTCCTCGTCTTAAAGAATGAAATTTTCATGAAAATCAAATCAAATGTATATTAACGGATCAATCTAATAAATGTTTGATATATATATATATATAATTAAATATTAAATAATACAAAATTTCAAAATAAAATTAGGATAAAATATAATTTTATTAAAAACTTTAGTTTAAAATAAAAATAATATTAAATATATTATACATACTATGGAAGCATACAATAGTATAAAAACTTTACATTTAGTTATTGAGTTTAATATTATAAATAATAAATAAAAAATTGATTGTAATTCTTTTGATGAGTAAATATTTATAGAAAATAATATTTTTCAATTTTAAAAAATAAAACTACATCACCCAAGTTGTGATTGATGTCAAATTTAAGCTAATAATAATGCAACCTTTTAAGAAAAACAATGCTATATTTGTACATTGTCCGGTCAAAAAGGAAGAAAATAGGATAAATAGGAATGATACTTTTTTTGACTTTTGCTTAAAAACTTAGACGAGACGAGAATTTGAAAATAGAATAGAGCAAAGAATCGCGAAAAATATAAAGAAGTGGGAAGTTGAAATTACGAGAATACCATTGGAGATGGATGGTTAGCTGAGTTGAACCTAGAGAAAAACTGGCAAACCATAATTGCGTAAACAACGATGAGTTTGTTTTTATTTTTATAATATCATTATATAATTAATAATAAGCAATAAAGAAAATTAGATAAAATCTCTTATATTTAAATAAATATAATTGATCATATTTATAAAATTAAATTATTTATTTTTGTTATCTAATAAAATTTATTAGAAATAAATTTTAAGATTTTGCAAACAGATTATTTATAAAAATAAATTATTAATTTAAATTTTATTCAAATATTACTCATCATATTTATTAAAAAATTAGGAGAATCTCAATCTAATAAAATCAATCAATCTATAAAGGGGCCTTAATGTCCGGCTAGGACACGGCGAGCCCTTCTTGCTTTCCAACAGGTGTGAGCAGCACGTGACACTGGACACCTTATTCCGAGTGACAATGAACGCGAGAATTTAATGGACATAATAATTTTGTATATTTTTTACTCAAAAAAAAAATTTTTTTTTGTATATTTACAGAAAATAATATAATAATAATTTAGTAGGATGAGTTTGATTGGTCGCGAGATTTTTAAAGACAAATGATTGATAAATATTAATTTCAGTATTTTAATTTACACGAAAATATTTTTTTTTCAAAAAAATAAAATTTTAAATCTGTAGATGATATTCTTTTTTTTTCATTTATATATGAAAAAGTATCTTTTTTATCTAAAAACAACAAAGTTATTTTCTAATGACCATAGAAAACTATATATTATACATAAATATATTATGCCCTTAATTACTACACTATACTAAAATATATTTCTATTCTTTCAGAAAAACTAATACATACTTTTATTATTAATATATATTTTTATTTGTTAAATTAGACTTGCATCTATATTTAACAAAACTCTAATTAACTAATACGACCATTTTTATATTTTCTAGATTTTTATTATTACATTGGTTCAAAAAAAAGAGATTTTTATTATCACATGTTATATTTTTTAATAATTAATATATTATAATTATTAAATATTTTTTTAAAAGGATGGCTATTTAGTATTTTTGAATAATATTTATATTTCACAATAATTCGATCACTATGATAAATTGTACAAGATATATGTTTTTGTTTTTATAAATTAATTAAATAAAAATATAATTATATTAGAGTTATAAAAATAACTTAATTTAATTTCTTTAAATTTTTTACATATAATCTAAGGCTCTATTTGTCTTGAGAATAATATTTTTTACATTTTTTTATATTTAGTATACTCAAAAATTAATCAATAAAAATTATTTTTCTGCTCAATAGAAAACTATGTCATTTTTCTTAAAAATGGCTTATTAATGTTACTTAAAAATGACTTCCATTTAAAAAAATTATTTTTTAAAATTTGACAAATTCAATCAAATAAAAAATAAATCATATAAACACGTATGTTTATTATTATTGCTCATTTTTTTACTACCAAAACTTAATACTAATCACTATCAATCTGTAAAATCCATAAAAAAAATTATTTTTAATGTATTTTTATCATAATAAATAATATAAAATATTTATAGTCAAGAATTTATTATGATTTTATAAATTAAAAGAAAATTAATATTTTGATAATACATCTCAAACACTATAAAATATATTGTCCATAAAATATTTTCATAGACAAGTTATTATAAGTGAAATAAATGGAGTCTAAACATATTAATTATATATCTTAAAAAAAATCTTATATCAAACTAAATACAATAATTTTATAGTGTTAAAATTATTTATTGGAAAATTTATTTTTCTAGAAAATAATTTTTAATAAAAATATTAAATTTGATAATCAACCACTTCTTTATTTTGAAAAATAAATCATACAAAAAATGAATCTAATTACATCCAAAAATGTTAAATTGGCTAAAATATTTTTTTAATAGAACAAATAATTCTTATCAAAATATTTTCCCATGATTTTTTTTTTTTTTGGGTTACTAATGTTGTTATGAGTCAAAGGTTTGTGAAGTTAGATAGATTCAAAGGGATTAACTTTAATCACTGAACAGATTTTTGTTATCAATGTTGTTATTAGTCAAATCAGATTCGATAGACTAATTTTATTCATTGAAAAGATAAGATGATGTTTCTATTTGCATTGGAGATCAATGTTTTTTAAAATTGGATTGAAGATTAAATTGATCATGTGATTGGTTTTTAATTTGACTAGTTTGATCAATTCAATTAAATAAGATAATTTTTAAAAGAAATATATAAATAATACTTAAAAATATTTAAAAATGTAAAAAGAGTGCAAAATATGATAAAGTAACAAAAATTATTTTTTAAAATTTAAATTTAGAGTAAAATAGTATAATTTTGAAAATAGTTAAAATTTTTCACAAAACAATGTAATTTTATATTGAATCTATTTAATCTGATTTTTGGTTTTTTATTTTGATCAATTTTTAAAATAATTTATTTTAAATATTGAACTAAATTAAATTATTAATTCATTCTTAATTTTATCAATATAATCTAATCTTGCAAACATTCCATCACAAGTTTTGAAATAGAAAAAAAAAACATACACACACACACAAAGAATAAGCACAAAAGCTTCACTATCTTTTAGATATTAGTTGCCCCCATTTATTAAAGTTTGGTATAAGAATTTATAATATACTTGCAATATACGTCAAATTTTGAAACCCTACATATAGCACCTTTGAAAATTTTCTCTAACAACTGTAATATAAGACTATTTTATAAATCTTCAAAATAAGTTTGTATTACAAAGAAAATGGGGAAATAAAAATCATGGCATCTAATCCACGTATTAATAGAAAAATCAATATTTTTAAAATTAAATCATATTGATTAGTTAAATTGATAAAATAAAAAATAATCAACGAATAAGGTAAAAAAAATCAATCACAACTGAAATTTTAGTTAAAACTAAAAATTAAATCAACTCGGCTTAACCTAAAATTACAACTTTTTATAAAAATTTAATTTTTAAAAGAATTTCATTATTTTATTTAAAATTTAAATATTTAAAATATTTTTTATTATTTTAGAATATTATATTATTTTTTATATTTTTTAATTAATTTTAAATATTATTTATATATACTATCATTTTTTAAAAAAAATCAATTGTTTTAAATTAAATGAGTCGGTCAAATCAACTAAATTAAAAACTAATTAACTGGCAAATTTAATTTCAATTTGATTTTAATAACATTGACAAAAACAACAAACAGCTAGAAGCAATTGTTTGGTATCTTTTAAATAAAAGACATGTTTCAATTTTAAAAATAAAATGCTTGAAGCAATTATTCTGCAATTGTCTCAATAACAAAAATATGAGTATAACTATTAATCCAAAAATTTAAAACTATGTTCTTATACGCTGAAGTGCATTTGTGTAGGTTTAAATGTGTATGGGAATATATATATTAAAAAAATCTAAATTTTTTACTTTTTAACAAATCTAATTAATTGTTTAATTAAATTTAAATTTATTTTTTTTTATTTTAAATATACTCTCAAGTAGTGAATGATTGATCACTACAATAATTTAACTTGTATATCAACCTGACAGACCTTCGCATAGATTAAAAATAATGTTAAATTTAAAAACTAAAATTTCTATTTTAATTATAAAAAAAGTACTAAAAAACACACTACACAATTTAGTGAGTTGACAACTATAAATAATTAAAGCTAGAATTTTAACTTTTAAGATTAAGTTAATAATATTTTTTTACCTAAGACGAGGTTTGCTGAGTCATTAGACAAATCAAAGCACTATGGTGATTGATCCTCCATCACCAGAGAGTATATTTGAAGCAAAAATTAAGTTTGAGTTAATTAAAAAAAGATGAAACAATTAGTTAAATATGTAAAGAGTGAAATGTTCACGGATTTCTGGATAATTAGGCCTATATTATGGAGATAATTATAGACTAATGATTTCTCTTTGGTCATAATCGACTAACGATTTCAAGCAATTATTATTTTTAAAATTTAAACACATCTTTGCCTGAACATATACGAAATAACTGCTGGTAATTACCTTCTATTTTCTTTTTTTTTTTTTTTTTGGCAGAAGTAGTTGACAGAGGGAAATTGAGTGGAGTAAGGGTTCCCTTATGAGTAGGGCAACATGGGACCATTAGGCCATTTTAGATATGCATCAATTCAAAAGACAAAGGCAAAAGTTATTTGAGAGGTATGTGTCACAAAATAAAACCTAAATATATATCCCACTCGTCCTTTGATAAATCATTATCAATATTTTGAAAATTGGATCGAATTACTCCATCAAACTAATAAAATCAAAATCATATCAATAATTGATTTGGTTTCAATTGATTTTCAATATTATTTTTATATTTTCAATTATTATACATATATTTATATATTATTAAAATTTTTAAAGCTATTAATAATATTTTTTAAATTTTATATTTTATTAAATCAATTAAATTGATTGGATCAATCAGACCAGCTAAATTGAAAATCAATTTGTTGATTAGTTTATTAATCAACTTAATTTTAAAAATATTGATCAATTTTTTATCCTATTTGGTGTTTTAGTCTACTAATAAATTGAAATTATTTAGAAGCGGATATAAGATTTGAATTTCGCTAATATAATTTTCTTCCCTAATACTTTTTTAAAAAAATTACTACTACTTTCTTTGTATATGTGGTAGAAAAATCTCCTTGAAAATCACCTCATGCTTTTAGATCCTAGTTGATGATTTATGGACATAAATCTAGAAATAATTAAAATTTATGAATTTAACTATATATTTGAATTAAATTGAATATAATATAATATTAAAAATTAAAAGTAACTTTAAACCATATAAAATGTAATCGAGAAGAGATTTTGAATATGATTTTACCTATGAAACTCATCTTTAGCTTTATTTAATAGATTGTGTAATTCGTGGAGCATGAACCCATAGAAAAGATAATTCTCAAACCGATTGAGTCATTATATAACAAAAATACTATAACTTGTAATTAAAGAACATGGAAATATGACCATTTCCAAGATATGTTTTGTTTGGTTGCTCTAGTTTATCACATTTATGGTACGCCACTTATGATCAGGTGCTGCCGTCTAGCCAGCAAAAAGGAATGGAGTAAAATTGTCAGTTTCCAAACATGGTATGCATTAAATCTTCAGATGTTATTATCAAATTTACTACAGGTCATGATTCAAAGCTATTAGCTTGCCAAGTGATAGGATCAGAAAGCACAAACGCATTTCTTTTTGCTTTGGAGGGAAGAATATTTTTGGTGGTTTGGGCTCAGCCTCCAGCTCTAAAGGGTCCCTATGTGCCCTCATAGGCCCGGAAAATTGGAGTCAAATAGCATGATAGATGTTTGGCTTAGATAACCATGGCCAATGGGAACTGACAGACTGATTGATCAATTATTTGTAACAAGTTTGCGTGAACAATAGAAGGGAACAAAAACCCACTAGACAACATTAGAGACGGCAATAACATTACATGTGGTCGGTGTTTGAAGGTATTTATGCCTGTACATAGGTATGTTGGTTTTTAGTTGCACCCATGTCCTCCTGCATATTTAGGATGCTTGGACTATTTGGTGGGGGCTGGCAATTGTTTTCAATTTTAAATGGTAGGGTAAAAAGATATAAATTGTAACTAAAAATTATTCGGATGTGTTAGATATTAGTGATTACTTTTAAATATTATTAATAATTGAGTATCTGATTCATAATGTAAGAGATGAGTGATTTAAATCACGATTCTTTAAATGTTTCCAATGTAAAAAATAAAAATTCGAGAAATATAATATAAGACAAAATCAGGAGTGAAAGTAAATGCATTAAATGATAGATTTGTTTTTTTTTTTTGTCCCTGAAAACAACTAGCAATTGTGTTATTATTAAACATAGTTAATGTAGCATTTTCCTTTTTATTCCATGGACAGACATTTGGCTCTTGAACCGCACAACATTGCTAACGCTTTTGATTTGGTCTGTTGGTGAAGATGGTAGGGTTTTCTTCCACTTGTTTGGTCTACAAGGGTTCCAAGAAAAAAGGTCCGCCGAATAACACACTTTCCAATTTAGGCTTAGCAAAATTTCTATACCACACATTGCTTTGGCATATTCAGCAAAGACTTTGCAAGTCTGCATGAGAATGAGTTCAATAATAAATCTACTGCACAGAATAGCACATAATTTAAAACAAATAGATTCATTTATAAAAATAATTAAGTGAGTTTTTCTCTAGTTCAGCTGTACATATAATTTTGAGGTTATTCATCAACAGCTGAAGTACCTTCCCTTGCACTCACAACTAAAAGGGGAAAAAAAGGGGAAGAAGAATAGCCTATAGTTGCTGAATTGCTAATAGTTTATGCTATCAAATTGAATCAATATAAAATTAAAAAAAAATCAATGTGAACATCATTTAATGCTACAAAATGAAACTGTTTACTGCATCACTGCCCCCAGACAACCTTCTTAATCTGTTGAGCATTTAGACATATAGACTTAAAGACGATTTTTTGTTAACCTATTCTGTATTTCTGAGACTTTCGCTTGTTAGCCACAACTTCTTTTGGACAATGAACACAATTTCATCTCCATCCTGGTCTGATTCTGAACTGGAATCAGCTGTTGCCACTGCTTCCCAATGCATTGCCACTAAATACTTCTTTACATAATCTACCACCGTTTGCTTGTCACGAATGATTATAAAACCGCTAGGTCTAAGCATGCGATCCATCTCTAGGAGCAAATCTTCTGCACTACAGCCTTTCTTCTCAATGTCAGAAAAGACGGTCCAAGCATGGAGTAAATCATAAGTCCGAGGATATGTTGAAAAGGCTTCACACCTGTCAAAAGACAAACATATATCCTGTGAATTTGGGTCCCAAATCTATGAGATAAAAAATGACCATGACAGTAAAGTTGGTGGAAAAGAAAAGCCATCATCAGATAAAAGAATAATACAGGTAATCAATTTAGAAAAATATATGATCCCCAGTTTATTTAGTGATATTAGTCCATTTCAGAGTCTGCTGCCTATAGTGCCATGGATTGGGATATTAATACTCGCCTTTCTGTCAATATTTTGCCACAGAACCCAAAGAGTTTTAAAATAATCCTTACTCCAATCATAGAAATACAATAGTGGGATTAGTAACTAAAAGTTCATAGATGATCAGATTAATAGGATCATTAATGCATATATGAATTAACATTATCCAAAGAGTCAGGAGGATCTGGCAAAAGCAAAACACAGATCTTCAGGGGAACACAGATTAGACGACCACCAAAATAAATTTAACTATTCAAGTTCATCTCCATACCAGTTGTGCACAGTGCCAATCAGTCCTCTGTCATATATCACCTTTAGTGTATTTGGTCCGTCTTCAGGGACAACATTCATCACCCAAACGTCCTTGCTTTTAAGAGCCGCTGCAAATGATCCCAAGTTTGCCTTCATGTCCATCAAATTCCTCAGCGTGTCTGCTTGAATTTTTGGACTCAAGAGATTCCAGTAATTCTCAACTCTATGTCCCCAAAGTTCCTGCACCACACAATTAACAAACAAGCCAAAGTTCTTATCTATGTATTGCTAGTGAAGAGTTCATCCAAATAACCCAGCCACCAGAAGGTGAGAAATTTTTTAAAAAAAAAATTCTAAGACGATTTGTATGTTATGCTTCCGTAATTTACCGTATCCTGCTCAAACATTTTGCTGGAATAACCAAAATCAGCAAGTCGAGGAGGAACAGTAGTCAGCCTAGCTGGCCAAGGTGCCAAACCACTCCCCTTGACACTCTGGTCATCTGATAGAGAAATAAAATAGATTATTTAAATACTGGTTTCTTTCTAGATATTGACAGCTTAAAAATTAAAACTACACTTCAACTGAGAGACAAATGAAATTTTACAGCTAATGATTTCTAAAATCAAATGTACAATTTAAGAATGCAGGGAACATGCATTTAATGTAAAATAATGCAGCTTATAGATGGTTCCATATGCATATTTCACCAAAAAGGAGGGAATAAATTGATGGACGCTTTAAAAGAATCCAAAAGACAAACATAAAAGTGAAAAAATGAAGCCAAATAAATCAATCTCTGCTTTGTTCAAAATTAAGTAAATAAATCACTGCCAGAAGCAGATATGAATCACCAATTATTTTGCAGGACTATCAACTCTAGAGACTTCTTGTGATACAATGATGTCATAAGATGCTACAAACCTAGACAATTCCTTGCACATTTCAACCTAAGCACCAAATAATGTTTAGTTTCAAAGCACTTTTTAATGCTATGATGACAGCAAGGGGTGAGAAAAACCAAACCAAACAGAACCGACTGATTTCGATCTATTTTAAAACTTGGTTTGGTTCGGTTTAGAATTTGAAAATATTTGATTTTCAATTTTCGGTTCGGTTTAAGTGAAATAAAACCGATTAAACTGATTAACATTGGAAGGGTAACGAAAACTACATCGTTTTGAAAGGTTTTATATACACACACACACTCTCCATTGATCTACCCTAATTCTTTCTTCCCTTCATTTGGTGCCGCACACAACCCACCTCCTTTGAATCTCCATTTTCTTTTGCATTCCATTCCTTTCATCTTTCTTCTACATTTTTTTTTTCCTTTTTTGAATCTCCATCTCCATCTGCAAGTCTCACTCTTTTATTCTTTCGATCTCCATCTCCATATTTAGCTTAAGTCTTCGTCCATTTGCAATTTCAAGCTTGTTAAGTCTTAATCTCAAGCTCATCTGCAATCTCTAGCTTCATCTTCATATTTTCCATCTGTCTATGAAGACATAATCTGTGAAGGTATACTTCTAATTTTAATTTGATTTTAACACAAATTTGTTAATCGTAAATGATCTGGTGCTGAAAGATAATTGGATAGTCAAAGTGAAAAGGGAAACAAAACCAGTTTTACTTATAATGGAGAAAAATTTTCTCGAGTGGTTTATAGATTTACCTTTGATAACTTTAATTCGAAAGAGCGATATATGGTTATGATGCTCAATGTTGAAACAAACTTGAGAGCCTTAACCTTATAAACTTGGTACATCCTGTTTTGAAATGGTGGTTGAAATATGTGAACATAGAGTTGGGACCTTAAGCAATAGTGTAAAAGCAATGATTGTTCCTTTCATATTCTGTATTGTCTATTTTCAACTATATTTTCTTGACATAAGAGAAAAACGAGTTTGCAACCTTTAGATTGTGAGGTAGCATTTGATTCACTGTATTTTTTTTTTTTGAAATGTGTAAAAGCAGTCAAAGGAAGGCATATTGCACTTTTCCAGAATTGGTGTTGAAGGTGTACCTGCAATATTGCGTTGATGAATTTGTAGTAGACTATTAATTTCTTTTTCTTTATTTAATTTTTTGAATGTTGGACTCTGCTTTTGAAGTAATTTATATTATCGATGTATGATATGTTATTATTGTATGAATTTCTGGAATACTTAGAACATCATATGTATTTCTTGAATTTTTAAAAATTTTTTGTACGTTAATTTGTGGCTTAAGTGTTAAACAGAATTTGTGGCTCAAGTGTTAAACAGTAATGCATTTTTTGGTTGTCTTTTAATTTATGCTCAAAAATGTAAAAATAAGTTGTTTAGAGAATGATATAAAAAAGCCTACATAAGATAAAAGGCCCAAATTGATTTATCACAATTAAAGCCCATTTAGAGACCAAGTTAAAAACTGAACCGAACCGAACCAAATTGATTTTATACGATTTCGGTTTATTTTGATTTTCATCTAAATTTCGGTCAGTTTGGTTTCAGTTTACATAAAAATCAGTTTGTTTGATTTGCAAACCGAACCGACTGAATGGTAACCCCTAATGACAGCATGTAATGAGGGAATGAGGAATCAGAATTATCACTTCATTTCAGGATATGATCTATTTGTTGTTAATGCACAGGCACAGAAAACTTGGTAGAAAAAAAGAGCATAACGTTAATAAAGAGAAAGTAGATACTTTACCATCACTAGTTGATAAAAAAAAGAGAAAAATAAAATTTGCTAGTAACAGGAAGATTAAACCAAGGAAAAAAAAAAAGCAGAAAAGAAAACTCACGATCAGAGTAAGGTGTAATGCAAGCTTCCATTGGCACACCCCACACTGCATCTGGATCATCATCAGATCGACAGAGAGGAGGTTGTGTACCGGGTTCTCTTTCCAAGTAACAGTCATTTGTCAAAGGTTTTTGCCAAATAACAGTTTGGTTCCTCTTTGCAGCTATTCTCCAACACATCCGTCCCACAAGAGCACTCATTTCTCTCCAGATCCTTAAATCTTCTTCATCCTGCGCATAAGCTTCAGGAGAGGAATAGACAAAATAACCTCCTGGTCTGAGTAAACGATCAAGCTCAAGTAAAAGAATACCATCTCGTTGAAGCCAATCTATTCTACAACGTGAACAGTGAGCAAGCTCAAAAGATCTACTAGGGTAAGGGAGTCTCTTTGTCCCCAGAACACCAAGATATGCAGGAATTCCTCTTTCTAGAGCAAATTGGATTTGGTTTTGGTGCACATCATTAGGAGCCAAGGACATTGCAATGATATCAGAAGACAAGAGATATGCACCAAAGCTGGCAACACCGCAGCCAACATCTAGAACCGATCTTATCCTTCCTTCATTGTTTAAAATACTTTTTGAGAAGTTTAGCATCTGCCAGTCGGAACAAAAACTAATCAGTGCTCCAAACATGCAGGACAATAAATATATCCAAGACGAAGCAAGCCTTACAATAAATTTTTTTTTTCCCTTTTAAAAAAAAGGCAAATATATCATAACAATGCAATAATATAGCATATGTATTGAAAAATTAGTTCAGAAAAAAGGATTTGAAAATCAAGTAATCAGCGCACAAGTTAGTATGAAGCAGCAGTCTTACATTGGCAATTGAAGCAATATACTTATCAGCTCCATAGTGAAAATGTGTGCCTCCCCCAGGAAATACTATCTTTTCACCTTTTACGACCATCCAGTTCTGATCAGATTTCTCATGTGCAAGGTGAGTATGAGGAATATTAGCTTTCCATACTTCATCTCTACTTTTTGGCCACTTAATTGGGATCTGCATGATCAGAGTGGCAAAATAACAACTGAATAACGGATGCATATCAATTTGAAATCTGATATGAAATCTGTTCGACAATCACAAGGAAAAGATTCTGACTACTAAGCTTTTCGCACATATGCACCTTGTACCCTGATGGAGGAGGAATCAAGCAATTGTACCGCCTTTCTGGAGGAGGGCAATGCCGTTCATAGTGCTCCATCAAAGAGAGCTCCAGCTTCAATCTCATTTGATATATAAGATTCCTGTCTAAGCAAGGAATGAGTTCTGAATGTCGATCATCACACACCTGCAGAGTCAGGATCAGACAAATAAATGATCATCAGTAAAACAACAATCACAAGGAAAGTAACAATAAAATTAAAGGGAAAGGGGCATGGGGGAGGTGCTAAAGACCTAGTTGGAAGCAAAGGGCCTTACTGGGAAGCTCTTTGGTATGCTACCATCCTCTCTATCTTCCTGTCCAAATTTGGTTGAATCATCTTGTTTTCCATCAGTGTCATCATCCCCACCCAAATAAGATGAACCAAGTTTTCTCAAGGATTTGCTCCCATATTCTAGAGCTGCAGCACCACGGCTTTGAGAGCTAAAAATGGACCCATGATAAAAATATACGAACCCAAGAAAGATTGCCACCACACAGGCAGAAGTAATCAATCGCTTCTTCTGGTTCCCATCAGATCTTCCCCTCATTGTTCACCTAGCTCTAAAATATCCAAATAGATTTTTTCCACTCACTTAAGTACTACAAGGTCATAATGCAGATCTCATCCCACTACGACAATCTGATGCCACCTCTCCGTCTAAAAGATGCGTGTTTATTTGATACTTCAAGCCTCAAGGCTCTAATATCAAAGAAAAATGAGGTGATATGTACTCACTAAGGTTTTTCTCAAATATGAACAATGGAGACTGATCGATCAACCTGATAAAGGGGAAAAGAAAAAAAGGACCAGAGGTATCAAAAATCATTCCAATAGCCAATTGGGCAAAACATTGTAAAAGGATCATCAATTACAAAACAATATAAACTTAATCATGAAGAAAAGAAACAACATAAGGATATCCCTATCAATAAAATCAAGAACAGACTATTGATATCCGACCCAAGACATTTGAAGTTACGACGAGTTGACATAGGTTATCATAACCATCCATCAAAGAAAGCAAAATCCTATAATAAATAAATAATAAAAGATGCTTAATTCTCAACAGTTTGGGCAAACAACTGCCATATTCAAAGGCTCGTTGCAAGTTTGCATATAAAGATTTAGATCCATGTTCGGTGTTCCTAGTCAAGAGACACAGACTAAAAGGTATCGATATAATCTTATGATAATATTGCCAATTACAAAAGCAACACCAATTATTAAAAAAAAACGTTGCTTACTACCTATAATTATATCTAGTAAATAACAGCCAAAACTAAACGAAAAGGATTGATCCAATTAAAGGCAAAGAATGATAAACTAGTGAACTGATAAGCTATGTGAATTGAAGCAGATGTAAACCAACAAAATGACAGATGAAAAAGCAACTTAAATAGACCAAAAGTAACAGATCTGGACCAAAGGCTGAAATTTTGCAATGAAAATCCGTCAAGAGAAATGACACTATAATTAAAAGAAAAACCAAAAAAATCCCCAAATAAAAATAAAAACCAAACTCAGATTAATCAATCCAATCAAAACCCAGATGGGATTCCAATCAGATCCAGCAAAAAATCACAACTTTCGAGCCACAAACGCCACCAACGAAACAAACAGGGAAAGAAAACCCAAAAGGAAAGCAAACTTACGGGACTTGATTCAATGGGTAGAATCCCAGACTTGAACGGGAAAGAAGGATCTGATTTAGATAGGGAGAGACAGAAAAGCGGGAGGCGGAGAGATTAGATCTCAAAGACGGATATGGGGCCTTCTACTTTGAAGAGAGAGAGAGAGAGAGGCAATTACAAACTAACCTTATTATTTTACACCTGAATTAATTGTTTTATAACACCACTGACACTGGCAGTCAAAATCATACTCCAAAATTATAACAGGAAATAGACTTTTGGGTGGGGAATTGGATGGCCATCATCATCCATAAGATGAGGAATAATTCCACCGTAAATTTTTTAATTAAATTCAACTGTCGGTGACATAAATACTACATCCCATTTGCATCTCCTTCGTTTCCTGATTACTCTTTTTAATGCACAGATTAAAGCTTAGATTCACTTAATTACCTTCAATTTTGTCGGTAAGAGTTTTACTGTAATTATGGTCAGCTGATAAAATCATTGTTAGGTAGAAGCTCATTAAGTAAATGAGTTGAATAACTCAAGTTAAGTTGGTTAATATGCACCTGAGGACATAGTCCAATGCTTCAATATGCTATATAGAGCGTGGAAATTCCACTTTTCTATTCCATTCAAAATTTTTCTTTCAATTCATTTATAAAGTGATTCAAACTTCATTTTATTTAAAAAAAATTAAAATAATCGAAAGCTGAAATAGCTTGTAAAAGTTGAAGTTAAATTGGATATGTCTCTGATTTGGCTGAAATCAATTTTAAAAATAATATATTATTTTTTTATTTAAAAAAATTATAAGTGATCACCCGATTTAAAATTTAAAAAATAATTCAAAATATTTTATGCATTTTAACTCAATGATTCAATTTAACTAATCTACCACTTAAAATAATTTGACTCTGTTTTGTCTTACAAATAAAATATAATATAAAATTAATTCTATATATTTTTTTTATCACTCTAGTATAATGTAAACTCATGTTCAAATGATCTTCTCAATTTTGAAAATTTAATTAACTAAACAATACTCAATACACTTGTTTTTACTATTACACAATGATATTTTTAATATAATTACACAATAAAAGTATTTAGATGCTAAAAATACAAAATACAATCAGCTATTTCAATTATTGGGATATGACACTTTATTTGTTAAGATACAACACTATTTGTGATACTTTATTTTTTTTAATATTAAATTTCACTGTAATTTGATATTGAATTAAAATATATTTTAATTGGACCCTTGATTATATTGTTAGACAATTTGATCTCATTGGTTTTTTTTCCCTAATTGTACTACGGTAGCATATAGAGATTAAAGCTTCTAATATTTTTTTGAAATGTGTTAAAATATATGTCACTTTTATTAATTATAATCAAATTCTTACTTTATCTGTTATAATTATTGAATTAATAAAATATATTTATTTTTTATTAAATATAATTAAAGAAATAAAATAAATAATATATTAAAAATTATGAATTAATAAAATATGAATTTTTCTTATTTTTTATCTTTATTTTACTTTCTCATATATTTTCTTCTCTTTCAAACTTTCAAACGTTGCATTCGAGTTCAAAGGTAGTCACACTCACGATGCTCACACTTGAACCAGTTGTAAAGCTTTTATGGGTTTCTGGTTTCCACTGAGAAAGGGTCCACTCTATGAGGCATGTCACTACTAAAAAAGAAAGAAAGAAATCTAATCTGATTCGGCATATTTAATGAATTTTCACATACTCGTATTGGACCCATTTTTTTTAATTATATTATATTACAATAGGGGACAGAGAATATTGAACCAAAAACCCAAAAATCCTCAATAATATACACAATTTAAGTTTGAAATAACATTACATTAGTATAATTATTATTGATAAACATGAAGACATGTAAAAAAGCAAGATAATAATAAATGAACTGAATTTCTTGATTTAATGGTGAAAATTAATTGCTGTAAAGCAGGGTCTGAAAATTGACCTAAAAAAAAAAAACAGGGTCTGAAAAAAGGGAAAAAAAATTAAAGAAAAATATTGCGTTTGATGATACTTTTATATTTTTAAGTTAAAAAGAAAAAGAATACTAACTGCATAATTTTTAAAAATATATTGAAATTTGTGTTTGAACAGTTATTTTGAAAAAATTATATTTTTTGTTAATTAGTAATATATTTTTTAATATAATTTGTATGAATTGAAAATTAATTTTGAAATAAATTATTATTGAAGTTTTTTTTTATAAATAACTATTGAATTATGTTAACAAGTTAATTGAATTACTTTTATTAATAACGAACAATATTATAAAAATTTGAAAATACTATAATTTAACTAACAAATATAGTTGTTTATCATAATAATATTGACTGTACTCTAAAATTAGAAACTTCATTATTCGTAGTCATTGTATTTATTATCAAATATCAACTAAGTCATTAAATTTTAATTTTTTACTAAAAAAATCTAAAGATTATAATAATAAAACCATTGAGATCAAATTTTTAATAATTTTTATTTACTTTTGTAGATTATGCAAGATATTTAATCGGGTTGATATAAAAAATTATCAATCTTAAATAACAAATATGCCTGTAGCAGGTTATAAAAATTCATCTCATATTTATAGACAATAATAACAAAATGTAATTTATATGATTGTTTTGAAAGTGAATTAAAAGAAAGCATCCACCAACATTTTCTCCTATTGTTAGTTATAACCACAAATCTAATAAATTAGGCAAATCAAAACAAAATCTACATAGAAGATGAATATGTAATCTGCAATCTATAATAGCAAACACACATCCAAGATGGTTTTTGAAGGCAAAATACAATTTTTTTTTTTAAAAAAAAAAACATTCATTCAACTTACTTGAATTCATTATCACAAATCTAATATATTAAATCTTAAAAGGCAAAAATAAGAAAATGAATAAAAATAACACAACTAATGAAACTGAGACAACATATGCTAATTGTCGTTTTTAGATTTTAGCAAATTAACGCGTTGAAGTGAAATCACGTGAATATTATAATGTTATATACAGTACTGTATTATGATATCGTAATTAATATAATTTTTAAAAATTTAAGTAATAATTTATAAATATTATCATAGAATTCACTGAAAATTACTCTAAGGGCTTTTTTTTTTTTGGTTCTTGATCACCAAAATAAAGCATCCAATACGAAGTTTATACTTGGTCAGCAAGCAAACAAGTAAAAACAATGCAATGGTAGGTGACAAGTAAAAGCAAGAACCTTGCTCCATTAATTAACTTCTTTGGGAAAATATTACGGCAAGTATATCACGCGGGATTTGGCGAAAACATGCTTTATCTTGTAATTTTCTTCACAACTTAATCTCCTGGCAAGGTCTTCATGCAAAGGACTTAAAGACAACTCATGAATTGTAGAAATTTGTTGAAACAATTAAAATCTAATGCACCTTAAACTTGGAAAAGCTCCATTTACAATCTCACTCTACTCCACTAGATCCTTTGAATAAATTGTCGAAGTTTCGAGCTTTGGAAATCCACCTACCTCACAAAATTCTTTACTAATGACCTTTGCCTCGTAGGCGTACCATAGAGCAATACGGTTTAATTTGGGAAGATATTGGCGAGCTAAAGATGGGCTCTTCAAAAGATTAGAATGATGAAGTCTAGACTGACTAGATTTTCCGTGGAGACAAGCCAGTTGGGAATTTATGTTGAAATTTTTATGTGAGCTAATATTAATTATGAGTTTATTTTAATTATGTGTAAAACGGACTGAATAATATAGTTTATTAATTGAGAGTAAGCTCAATTGAAATGTGATCAATTGAGTTATAGGCTTATGACACATTTTGTGGAGCTATATGAAAGACGATCAGTGTAGGTCTATTTCAACATGAATCTGTGATGGGTGGACTTATTAAAATTTATTATAAATAGGATAGGTCCCCTCTCATGCCTTCATAACTAAAAACTCTAATTGTTACGCCCATTGTAGCCATCTTTAAGAAGATCAATAAGAGGAAGACCTAACTTCTTTTTTGGCCCTTCTGACATATTATTCAAGTGGTTTAATTTCAGCGTCTATAATCATGGCTCAAAACAATTTGGGATTCAACGCGGAGACAAGTATGCAATTTGTTTTCATTTAATTGTTAAAGTTTGTGTTCTAAATTTATGTACTAGATCCTGAATTAAATTATAATATGTGGTATCAGAGTGTGGTTGTGATACATGATTAAGAACCCTAGATATTTTGTGTTGTTAATAAAAAAAATATTTTGATGTTCAATGTACTTTGTCGCTTTGATATATATATTTAATTTGCTTCAATCGTCATGAGCTAATTGATTAGCTCAGACGTTCAGTGATTGTGTTGATCGCATGAAGTTTGCGGGTTCGAAACTTGCATTCACCAAAACTTTTTGTTTCTGTCAATTTTTTTTTCTTCTCTTTTGCGATTCAAAGCAACACAATGAAAAAAAAGCTTTTTTTTTTTGTCCCAAAACCCAGTAGCGTAAACAGTTGGTGTTTGACTACGGTGTAAATCGCTCACTCGCTTATAGATACATACTGCGTGAACTCATCGTCGCTTTCTAGCTCGTCCATCGTTTCAACTGTTAAAACAACTTCCAGATCAACGCTTGTCTCCTTTGATTCAGTTGTTCTTCTTAAACCTGGGGTTATATTGTTGTGATTAGAAATTAATTCCCAATTACAAAAACAACAAAAGGAATAGATTTCCAACATTTAGTTCACTTCGTATGTTTGCCCTTAAATCCCTACCCAATTCCACCCTGTCTATTGCTAGTTCTTCCTCAAAACCAAAATCCCAAATGTCTAGCTGCCCAAACCTTGTTCGACTCAAGGTCCGTGTCAGAGTCACGGGGAGGCTACAAAAAAAATTGGGTCGGAGCAAAGATCCACAAAGCGATCTGAACCCAGACTCGAAACCATTTTGCATGCTCGACTCTCATTTTCTAGCCATAATAGTAGAGGAGGGGATGATGTCGTTTTGAAGGATATACGCTTGCTTTGTCGTCATTCAAAATCAATCGCAAATGATAGAGATCAAAGAGGATGAGGGAGAGGATCATCGCAGATGATGCTAGTAGCAACTGTACTACAAAACTTCCTTGAAACAACCTCATCATCTCTTTCATGTTGATTTCGCAACTCCTTCTATCCATGTGAGAATTCTTGTGATTTTGGTTGGTGGTACTATAGGTGTACTTGGTAGTGGCAATATGGAACCAATAGATTTAGCTCGATTGTGTGCCCACGAAACTGGATGAAGACAACCAAAATTTAGTGGTGAGGGTCATTTAGATCGATGAATCTATAGTGCAGCATATATATATATATATATATATATATATATATAAGGGGGGGTGACGTGGGTCTCGAACCCACGACCCCAAGTCACAATGCTTGATCTTAGCCGACTGAACTTAGTCAATTTCTAGTTAACATCTTATGCAAGCAAATATTTAGATAAGTGACTTATATTCATGATCATCAAGATATTTTTTAATTTTATTTCAATAATTATTAATATATATACATATAAGTATGTAGGTGGTTTGTATATATAATTAATTGATAATTTATTATTTAGTGATATTAATTATATGTCAAAATTAAATAAATAAATAATAAATATTTATTTTGCACATATATGAGAAAATAATCATGTGTTTGAAATTAAGATATATTGTGTTTGGTGCCTTATATATATATTTTTGGAATATATATATTTATGTTTAGTATGCATTTTAATTGGGCTATTGTAAATCTCTAATTAAAAATAATTTTATGAGTTGATATGGGTGTTATCACTAAAGTGGGACATTCATTGAAATTCGTATAATTATTTTTAATTTTTTGCGAATAGATAATTCTAAATTAATGTATCTAATAACCTGCTTAAAGAAGGTTATCAGATGCATTGATTTTGGGAGTGATTGTTGGAATGAAAAGAAAATTTCAAATTAATGTATATAATAATCTGCCCAAAGGGGGTTATTAGATGCATTGATTTTAGGAGAGCTTATTGAGATGAAACTATTTGTACTTAGAGGTGCATTAGTCTAGAGAGTCTATTTGCCCAAAGAGGATAGATTTCTTGAAACTAGTGTTATCTCAATTGTGTGCTTCATAACTAGAAATTCTATTGCATGTGCATGTTCTGCCTAAAGGGGAATATGTAGTGATGCCAGAATTTTCTAGAAACGTGTAAGGGGAATGTGTAAATCATAAATTTGATTTTTATATGTTGCCCAATTCTAATACATACTTTTGTTTTGTAACAAACAGTTTCCTTTAGTTTCGACAATAGTACTGCAATTGTAGAACTCTTGACTAGCACTAACTTTAAGAAGCGGAAAAATGATATTTTATTTGTCCTAGAAATGGGTGAGATTGATTATGTCTTTATGAAGATGAGTCTGCTAAACCCACCCATGAGAGTAATGTTGATGAAAAAGAACTGCATGCCAAATGGGAGAGATTGAATCGTCTTAGTCTTAGGCCATGAGGAAAACTATTCCTGAATACTTTAGGAGTAGTTAGGTTAATATTGGAATCTGGATCTTGTCTAGTTTTGAAGAACACCTTTTATGTTCCGTCTTTTAGGAGAAATTTGGTTTCTTTTTCTATTTTGAACAAGATTGGATATCATTTTACTATTGGTAATGAAACAACCAAAATGTTTTTAAGATTCCAAATTAATTGGTGAATGTGTTTTATTCGATAATTTATATAGATTGTGTTTGGATGATGCAAGAGATTGTGAACCGTCTTGTGAAACTAATGTTGTGGCCAAACGATCCTTAATTAAAGAAAAATTCTTTTCATTGTGGCATAAACATTTAGGTCATATATCTAGAGAAAGAATTTGAAGACTAGTAAAAGACGACATTCTTCCTTCTCTTAATTTTGAGGATCTAGATGTTTGTATGAATTGTATAAGGGGTAAATTGATTAAGAATAAAAAGAAAAGTACTAATAGAAGTTCAGATCTTCTAGAGATTATTCATATTATATCAGTGAACCTTATTCACCTACTATTTGTGGCAACAAATATTTTATTACTTTCATTGATGATTTTCCCGTTATGGCTATTTATACTTGATAAAAGAGAAATCAGATGCTATTGAAGTGTTCAAAATTTTCAAAACTAAGGTTGATAAACAATTGGAAAAGTCATTAAAATTGTGAGGTCTGATCGTGGGGTGAATATTATGGCAAATATGATGAGACTGGTCAACATAGGGAGAGTTTGCCAAATATTTGCAAGAATGTGAAATAATTGCTCAATATACCATGTTTGGTAGTCCTGAACAAAATAGTGTCACTGAAAGGCGCAATCGTACTTTGAAAGATATGATGAGGAACATGATGAATAGGTCTAACTTGTCTGAATTCTTATGGGGTGAAGCTATTAAAACTGCCCTTTATATTTTGAACAATGTCATTAGCAAATCTGTACTTAAAACACCTTTTGAGTTATGGATTGAAAGAAAATCTGGTTTGAACCATTTTCATGTTTGGGATTGTCCTGCTGAGGTTAGAATATATAATCCAAATGAGAAAAAGACTGACCCTATAACTACCCATTATTACTTTATTGGGTACTCAACTCATTTTAAAGGATACAAGTTCTATTGTCCTACATGTGACACAAGAATTGTAGAGTCTTTGACTGTGAAGTTTTTTGAGATGGATGTTGTTGATCTAGGCATTTCTTAACTGCCTACTCATAGTGTATAAAATGAAATTGCAACCATTCCTTTACCATTATCATATGAACGGATTATAAGGGTTCCTATTTGAGTAAGTGGTGATGATGAGGGTGCAATTAATCTTCCTCCTCCTATTGACAATCCTCTGGAGTCTGTTATAGCTAAACCATTACCTGTTAAAAGGTCTATTAGAGCGAGAATGTCAGCAATTCTAGATGATTATGAGGTATATCTTAGTGAATGTGATTATAATATAGATCATGTTATTGATCATGTATCTTATGATGAGGCTGTTAATAGTGTTTGTTCTAAATTCTTGATTGATGCTATGAAATATGAGATGACATCAATGAGTCATAACAGAGTTTGGGAACTAGTGAAACTTCCTTCTAATAATAAACTTATAGGTTGGGAACTAGTGGAACTTCCTTCTAATAATAAACCCATAGGTTGCAAATGGGTATTCAAGACCAAGAAGGATTTTAAAGGAAATGTTGAGAAGTTTAAAGCCAGATTGGTTGCTAAGGGGTTTACAAAGTGTGAAGGTGTTGACTATAATGAGATTTTTCCCCTGTTTCCTCTAAAGATTCTTTTAGAATAATTATGGTCTTGGTTGCTTATTTTGATTTAGAATTGCATCAAATGGATGTCAAAATGATATTCTTAAATAGTGATCTGAGTGATAAAGTTTATATAGTGTAACCAAAGGGTTTTAAAGAAAGTGATAAAGAACACTTAATTTATAAGCTGAATAAATCTATTTATAGTCTCAAACAAGTTTCGTGTCAATGGTATCTCAAATTTAATGGGATAGTTACTTCACTTGGTTTCACAGAGAACAAGATAGATCAATGCATTTACTATAAAATCAGTGGGTGTAAATTTATATTTTTTATTCTTTATGTTGATGATATTTTATTGGCCAGTAATAATATGGGGATGGTTTGTGAAACTAAACAGTTACTCTCTAGGACTTTTGATATGAAAGATCTTAGAGAGACATCTTTTATCTAGGATATTGAGATTCGCGGTGATCGATCTCATCATTTATTAAGTCTTTCTTAAAGGGCATATATTGATCGTGTGCTCAGTAGATTCAATATGCAATCTTGCAAAGGTGGTGATACTTCTGTAGTAAAAGGAGATAAATTCAGTAAGGAGTAGTGCCCTAAAACTGATATAGAAAGGCAAACCATGATTAATATTCCTTATGCAAGTGCAGTTGGCAGCTTGATGTATGCCCAGGTGTGTACAAGACTAGATATTGCATACATTGTTAGTGTTCTTAGTCGATATCTTTCTAATCCTGGTTGGGATCATTGGGTAGCTGCTAAGAAGGTAATGAGATACTTGCAAAAGACAAAGGATTACATGTTAGTTTATAGGCGAGTGGATGATCTTGAAGTGGTGGGATATTCAGACTCTGATTTTGTAGGTTGTCAAGATGATATGAAATCTACTTCGGGTTATATTGTTATGCTTGCTGGTGGTGCTATTTCGTGGAAAAGTGTTAAACAAATACTTACAACATTTTCTACTATGCAAGCTGAGTTTGTTGCACGTTATAGTGCTAGTACACAAGCTATATGGTTAAAGAATTTTATTTATGGTTTGCTTGTGGTTGATTCTGTTGCTAGGCCACTTCGTATCTATTGTGATAATAATGTTGTTGTGTTCTTCTCTAAGAACAATAAAAGTTCGAGTGGTTCTAAGCATATGGAAATCAAATATCTTACAATTAGAGACTTAGTAAATAAGGAAAACATTGAGATTCAGTATGTTAGTATTGATTTAATGTTAATTGATCCTCTAACCAAAGGACTCAGACCCATAATTTTTAAGAAACATGTTTGTGATATGAGTATTGTGGAGTCTTTTGATGTGTTTGGTTAGTGGGAGCTTTGTGCTTGTAATTAAACATCTAAGTTAAATGATCTTGCTACATTGTTTATTCATATTTATTTATATGAGTTGAGTATTTTGTGATTGTTTGTTATGCGCATGTGCACATTCTCTATATATATATATATATATAGCATGCTATAAGTTGTGCGCGGTGTGCTTAAGATTGGTGTGATTATCTTAAACTATATTGGTTTTTAATTGTGTTTTTGGAAACAAATGCTAAGACATTGTGTGTGTATTTCCAAATGAAAATAAAAGTCTTATTATGAAGTATTGTGAATTTCTCTTACTCGTTTAAGTATGTGTGAAAGAGAAATATTTGAAGGACTGACAAAGAAAATAGTGTATTGATCACATGTAAGCGTTATTTTCTTGCTACACTGCCATATCGGAATCCAAGTTGGTTAAGTTGTCAATATTTGTGACTATGGATTGGTACTATGTCAATAAGGGGCATAACTACTGTCATGATCCGATATTGATGATTTAATGTGGACATGATTGTGCTTGAGGTGTCATTTTATCAATAAACTATATGTTTTCTAAAATTTGTGGCCACATTTGAGTTTAAAGTATTCAGTATAAGAGTCATTTTCAAAATGTTTTCTTTTTTAAAACATGAAAACATCATAATTAATATTACCCAAGTAGGAGAATGTTGAAATTTTTATGTGGGCTAATATTAATTATGAGTTTATTTTAATTATTTATAAAACGGACTGAATAATATAGTTTATTGATTAGGGGTAAACCCAATTAAAATGTAATCAATTGAGTTATGGGCTTGTGACATCTTTTATGGGCTGATATGTAA
>CATIWR010397843.1:0-86168 GCA_949677035.1 Omphalea diandra
CAATTGGTGAATTGGGGAGTGGATGTAGGGTTGGTTAATACCCGAACCACTATAAAATCCTTGTGTCTTCATTGTTCTATCTTCTTCTCTTTATCTCTGTTTTAAAATTTTTATCCACCAATTCAACCCCCCTTCTTGGTGTCTAGGGCCAACAAAAATATTAATAATATGTTTATCTTTATTTTAAATTTTCATTTCATACCACTTCTCTCATTCAACACGCAACAAAGAGAAAAAAATTAATTGATATTTACTTGAAAGGAGAATTGAGATTATACATTATGTTTTCTTTTTATTTCAACTCCATCAATAAATATTCTTTTGCATCAAAAAAGAAAAAGTTATTTTTGCATTCTTCAATATTTGTGGATATTCAAACAACAAACCAATAATTGTATTTGAAAACAATTGGTCACCAAAGATATAACAGCATAATTAGAATCCTTTGGCAAGCTAACTCACATGACAAACTAAAATACTAAATAGTGTCACAACAACCACCTCTCTTAACATCTTAACAAATAACTCTACTACAATTTTTAGGCAATCAACATTCAAATACCTAATGAACTTCCTGGGAGTGGATTTCAAAATAAATAGTAAAAAAAAAAGAATCAAATTAAGACGAGGAGGAAAAGAAAATAAAATAAAATAAAAAATAAATAAATGAAAAACACATTCTTTCTCCATAATTAAATCATTTTTCTAACTTCATTTCAAGCTCTCTCTCTCTTTCATAACCAAAAACCCCATCTTTACTCTACTATTAGTGAAAGAAAAAAGCTTAGACAAAGGTTTCAGTGGTGCTATCTCAGCGGACACAGTGTCGTCTTTGCTACTAATGAAAGAAAACAAAAAAACTCATATTTACTACGATATGACTGGAATCTTTGTTTTCCTTTACAAACCATCCATCAATTCTCTAAATACTACTTTGCCCTTAGATTTTTTGACCTAAATCTAACAAATTAACAACTCATTAACTGAAAATCAAACAACTAATGCCTTTTTCATCATTTGGATTCGTTGTCATTTTTGTCAATCCATCTGTTTCGGTCATGCTAGGCTGATGGTGTGAAGAATAAGAGGAACTCGACAGGTCCTTGCCAGCAGTGTCTTTTTTCTTCTCAGGCTCGTTGCTATAGTTCAAGAACTCGTTGTCTGATTCATATGTGTTGCCTTTCACATGGAATCTAATCAAATCTAACCACTGCTTTTGGGCTGGCATGACTTGTAACAAGACTCCCATGTCATTTTCTTAAACATCACTAGTCATAGGAATAATAATCACAAAGGTAAGAGTAATGAAAATGGAAGTCTTTTCTTTTGCTCTGATTCTCTTTAATATTCACTTTATGGATTTGGAATTATGAGAAATTGTAAGGGTGAAAATGGTATCTTAATGGGCAAATTGATGCCTCAAACATCATTGTTTCGGCTTGGGTTGATGGAAATTTTAGAATTTATAAAACAATTATTGGAATTTTGAAATTCCAAAATTTTGAAATTTTTGGAATGATAAGAAAATTTTGGCCAATTTCTAGAACAATAACCAATTTTGCAATTTTGGCTAGGAAAGTTTTTGATTTCTTCTTCGAATTTGGCTCGAAAATTCTCTGATTTGGGGTGATTTCTTCGATGTTCTTCAATTTGGGTTGATGGGATTATTAAGTAGATAAAATTGCAATTTGGGTCGATGCTCTTCAATTTGACTATTTTGATTTTATTTTTGAGATTTGATTGAGTTGATGAGCTTATTTAGAGGAAATTTTGTCATTAAAGTAAAATATACATTTTATTTTGATTAGATTATCTTTGACTAATGAAATATGTTCATTTTTAACGGCAAAAGGACCAGACAGTATAACGAGACAATCGTTAGAATATTTTTAATATAATTTTGAAATGTGAGTAACGATTTAATTAAATATATTAAACGTCAAAGGATTTATAGCAATTAACTTTTAACTAAATGATAACGTAGCAAAGTATGTTCCCAAAAAGATAATATAGCAAACCTAAACTTATATATAAATAACTTTTTTTTATTATGGATGGGTTCTATTTGCAAATCCAAATTAATATTATATTTTCACTGTCCAAAAGAAAGAGAAATGCTAAGAACAGTATCTAGATTTCTTTCCAACAAAACAGAAACCATTTTCGGAAGGCTAGTAATAAAAATGACATCCACTTAAATAAAATCATTATCTAGTTTCAATAATATAAATTTCATTTTCATTTTTTTGAATTATAATTATGAAAGAGAAGACTCGAACTAAATATCTAACTTAAGTTAAGATATGCACTTACCGCTCAGGTTAAGCTCGTGGATGCTAAATTTCATTTTCTTTTTTTAATACTAAATTATTGGTTTTCTTTCATTTTTTCATATAATTTGTTTTTTGTGTTATTCTAATTCAATTCGATAACAATGATTCGATATTAAGTATAGTTTTAAAAACACTGTGAGCAAGAACATTCCACTTCTCGGTTGATGTCGACCGGCTTGCGCTTATTAGTGGCAGGATGAAGGACCGGTGATGCTTGAGCTGTCCTCATTGGCTGGGACCAAAGTGATGTCTGTGCCCATATCGGTTGTAGTGCGCAAGAGTTGGAATGCTAATTCAGACTCATGTTCGTCATCACTTGACGAGCAAATTCTTCTTTGATTTTGTTGTTTGTTTTAGCTGCAAATTGTTGAATTATCTTTCAGCTGATTGTTGGAATGCATTTGGTGAAAGTTTTAATCGCTGAGTAGCAAACTGAACCGGTTAAAATCTCGCTCAACGACTATTTAGTTTCGTTTTGATCTTATTGTCTTAATAGCAAAATATACGAGAAAAAGACTTCATATGAACTGTTAAGAGTGAGCAAGTGATCAGTTCAATTAATTTAGTTTTTGATCAAAATTAAATAAATTGAATGTTATATATTTAAAATCAAACCAATTCGAAATTTTTGAAAATTAAATTAATCAAATCAATTAAATTGAAATTTATATGCCCATAAATCGAATCGAATCAAACCTATAAAAGTTTGATTCGAATAAATTATATGTATTTTAAATTTAATTCGATTAAAATTGATTTGATTGATTAATACTTTCAATTAATTCAGTTTTTTTATCTAAAAAAACCAAAACTGAAATTTTTTTAAAATTATAACTAAACTAAACCAATTTTATTAAAAAATCAAATCAAACAGAATCAATTCAGTTTGATTAATTTTTTTTGTCCGATCTGATTTTTGCTTACTTCTATTAATGGTAATAAAATATAAAAATTTTATTCATAAAAATATTTAAATTAATTTTAATAAAATAAAGGATGAAATAATATATGAAAATAAAACACAAGTTATAATCGTGTTTTATCTAATAAAGAAAAATCTAATGATGTGTAGTATGTGTATCCTAACTATCCTTTGCCATGGGCATCCAAACGACATCGTTCTTAAATGACAAAAAGGAAAGAAAATTATTAGGCCATTAAACAAATAGATCAACCACGCACGCAGGACATGGAGATGAAGCTATCATCAGTTGCAAAGACCCTTGTACCCTCATCCCTTCAAGAATTATCCCAGTTAGCTCAGAGATGCAACGCCATCAACCTCGCCGTAGGCTTCCCAGACTTCCCGGCACCTGCCCATCTTAAAAATGCCGCCGTTTGCGCCATGAATTCTGACTTCAACCAGTACAGGTTGCTCACTTGCTTGCCTAATCATTGATAAAAATGCACACTTATCTTAGGCACCATTTGTTTCGCCTAAAACAATTTGTCTATAAAAAAATATTCTCGATTGTTTAGTTGTAACGTTAAAAAATAACAAAAGAATTTATACTGTTTTGAGTATTTTAAAACATATTAATTTATGATAGGAAATAAATATGTTTGTATATTTTTTAAAAAATTATTTGTAATTTCAAAAAAATTCAAAAAATGACCTCCTGTTTTAAAGTATAATTTTATTTGAAAAGATTAATTTTCTCTTTCATTTTAAAGCTTGAAAATTTGGAAAATAGAAAACATTTTTCGTGAAACAAACGCCTCAACTGTTGTGAATTAAGGCACGTGCAAGGAATATGTGATCACTTGGCGAGAATTAGGAAGGAAATGCATGGCTCAGATGTTGACCCGCTTACTGATATTGCCATTTGCTGTGGCCAAACTGAGGCAGTTGCTGCCTCTGTGTTTGCTGGTATTTCCTGTGCTTGACTTGCCATTTGTGTGATATTTATTATTATTATTATTTTATGTTGATGGTTGTTTTTGGACAGTCATAGACCCAGGGGATGAAGTTGTGCTGTTTGACCCTTCATATGAATCATACGATTGGTGCATTAGAATGGCTGGAGGAACCCCTGTGAGACTTTTTGTTGTTAATTAATGAGGGTTTTGATTTTGAATTATGGTTTTAAGAATGTTAGTGATGGTTGGAACTGGGGAAAGTAATGGATTTGTTACAGGTATATGTGGCGCTTGACCCTCCTTATTGGACTTTGAATTCGGACAAATTCATGGGGTCTTTCACTAGCAGAACAAAAGCTGTCATATTGAACAGGTCAGGAAGATCACATGGGTTAAAAATCTCATAGCATGTTGATAATCGATATCATAGATTAGAGATTATTAGGATATGCCTTTGAATTGTAGAACTTTTGAAGAATGATGCCTTAGACATAATGGATTTATAAGTTACTAACATGAAGTGGCACAGTCCTCACAATCCAACTGGGAAAGTTTTCACTAAAGCTGAGCTTGAGACCATTGCGGGAGCCTGCTGCAGGAGGGATTGCCTAGCTATAACAGATGAAGTATGATATTACTGTTGCTTTCACTTGTAAACAATAGCTTGACTGAATATACTAGTTCTTCATCACTTTGTTCTCCTAACATCATGTTCTTTTACTATCTGAAAAAGTACTCCTAATTTCAGTGAGCTCTTTGTCTACCGTTGAATTGATCTTCTAAGTAATTTAAAAGTCTCAAAAGAGAAACATGTAAATTCTTTTGACCTTTCCTGCTATTTTATTTATTTCCCTTGCTTTCTATATATTTTGATAAAAGCAATTAAGTAAAAGAAAAAGGTTGCATTGTACCTAGTTTATATATATATATATATATAAGTGGGTGTCAATTGAGGTTTCCTTTTTGAGATACTGTACAAACTTGTTTGGATGAATGTAGTCATGTTGAAAATTACCAGGAAGCGTTGTTGAAGTAAAATTTGAACTTAATTTCTTTTAGAGCTAACGCTGTCATTTTCTTTTCAACTCTTATTCTTGTTACAATTTGGCACTTCTAATTTGGTACATAGTCTGTTAAGGTTCTTACAAAGATGATAGTAAGGAAAGGAGAAACCGATTCATATCAAATGGGTATTGAAAAATAACAAAGCTTGTTATTGCTTATACTACATTGTAGTGGTGCAAGTTTAAAGTATCCTCTCTCTCGTTCTCATTATGTTGTGGTCTTCGTTGTGTTTTTGGTTGATTAAACTAGCAGGAAACATGAGTGACTACTATCTCCAATATCTGAAGGAATTTTTCCCTTGTAGGTGTATGAGCATATAACATATGACAACATAAAACACATATCCCTTGCCTCACTTCCAGGAATGCAAGAGCGGACTATAATTACTTCTTCCTTATCAAAAAGTTTTGGTGTCACAGGTTGAAGCTAACATCCTACTAGAATCCCTTCTGTCATATTTGCTGTAAACTTGAAATTGATATCTTTGTCATCTGGTATCACTAAGGCCACATGTGATTGGCCTTGGAGATAATGGGTTGAGAATGCAAATGGATGTCGTATAGACATCCTCTCCCAATGCCTTCTTTTTTGTGACAACTAAATATTAATCCAATGGTAAGTTTAGAAATTGCACTTAAATCTAGATTTCATTTTCATCCAAAATTAGAAAAGCGGAATCCTATTCTTGAAATGACATTCCTTTTGCATTTCTAGGGTGAACTAAACATGTTGTAAGGGTACTAAGTAATCAATTACTGTCATAGAGTTGCACTCTGACTGTTGCTCTGTTATCTATTAGGATGGAGGGTTGGATGGGCAATTGCTCCATCTGTCTTTGCCTCTGCAATTGGAAACATTCATGTTAAACAGATTGCTCTCCAGCACCTTTTCAAGAAGCAGCTTTGACTGCTTTAAGCAGCCCTCCAGAATATCATGAATCATTGAAAAGTGTAACTCCTGAAAAACTTTACTTCTACCTGGTTTTGACCTGTAATAATTCCTTGTTGACATAGTAATCGGTATGACCAATGGTCCTCTACCTGGACCCAGAAAAAGAACTGAGGAAAGCATGTGGCATTGTAATTTTGCCATTTATCATTGCTAATATCATTTGTTGTTTTGCAGGATTATGAATAAAAAAGAGATTACATTGCAAAGACTGGTTTTCAGATTCAATTTAAGCCTAAGGGTTCAGTCTTTTTATTTGTAGAGATTCCTGAAACATCTTCACTTTCTGATGTGAGTGCATTATTCACTTTGTTTATCTGATCATGTCAAGAATATGTAACTGCTTATAGTGTTTGTTCCAAATTTTTATTAGGCCTCTCGTGAGCAAGCATATTATAGCGGTGCTTACCCATCTATTATGTTTTGTGCTGATTCTAATTTCCATTTTTGTTGGTTCAGGTAGAATATGTTAAGGAATTAATAGAACAAGCTGGGGTTGTTGCCGTACCTGGTTGTGCATTCTTCCACACAAATTTATCTGTGGAGAAATCATCTCAAGTTGGTTATAACTACCAGACGAGGTACATCAGGTTTGCTTTCTGTAAAAGCAGAGCAACATTGATTGCTGCAGCAAAAAAGCTTGGTGAGCTTCGTTTGCTGAAGGGTGAGTTGAGGTGTTAGCTCTGCTGACTCAGAAGGAAGGCTACATGATGTTCCATTGATAAAAATAGAGGTAATGTAAGAGTAACTGTAATTGAACTTCCATGAAAATCAATGCATTGATATCAGAAATTGTATTAGACCTCGGGAAGTATTTCTGAAAGGTGTAAGAAAGATGACTTACACTATATCTATTTGATCTAATTACAGTTTAACAAAGAAAATGCTGATCTAATCACAGCTAACAATTTTTTGTTTAAATAATGAATATTGTAGAAGAATCTCATTTTCCAAAAAATGAATATTATAGAAGCATCTCATGGTGTCCAAGCAGCTGGAGGTGGTGGCTCAGATTATAAGGGTGGAATTGCATAAAACATGGTGTTCTTGTCAATCTTAGACGTCCCTGCACCTGACAAAGCCGCCAGCGCAGCAACAAGACCTGCATTTCCTGCAAGGGTTGGCTCTGTGAAATTGTAGTTAGAACGAATGTCCTGGAAACCATCCTGCTGATCAGGACCTGCAACCATGGCACCAATGATAACATTTGGATTTGGTCTTCGGCTGCTTCTCCATTTCCATCCTCCTTTACAGCCATACTTGACCTTGTTGTTTGGGATTGAAGCTCCTCTATGGTGCACTTGCTGTGGAAAGTGATGACTAAAGCCCACAAGATAGCTCATACTCTGAGGATTTTTACCGAGGATGTAATCAATCTGGCTCCTTGCCAAATCACGCAGAGCTTTGATCTTGTAAAAATTAGGTCCACATCTCCATCCTGATATAAGTTTACCTTCAAGATAATCACTGTACAGAGTAGCCATGAAAGCTGCATTCACAACATACTGAAGTGGCCGTGGTCCTCCATGGTTTAGTTGGATCAATCCTCCTTTGGTTCGTTTGAAGGTAGGAAACACTGGTAGGTATGAACACATGATATCCTCCACATGCTTTTGAAATGTGCCCAACATTTCTTCATATGGGTAGCCATAACCCAAGAAAATTCTCATACGGCTTAGAAGTAACTGAGCACCAGCATGCTTGTTGTCCCAGCTTAGAACACCGTGACTAGGGCCTCCCCAGAAAGCATAGTCTTTTTTGGCTAGATGGGGGGAGGTAGCAAGTTGAAGGTATGAAGAATTTCCAGTTGCACAATACAACCAAGTTCCACCCCAAACAAACTCATCCCAAAAACCACTGGAGTTATAGAAATGTGAGGGTGGATCAGGAGTACCTGAGTAGTTTTCACCTTGACCTTTTGTAGCAAACTTGAACAACATTTCAGCGCTGTGAACAAGTTTTTTTGAGTAGTTCCTTGAATACAATGGATGCAGCTGCTAATGCAGCAGCCGTTTCTGCAGCCAAGGCTGGGCAGTTATGACATCGGGTCGCACGACGTAGGTTGTGATTGTCATCAGTGTCGATATCCTCAGGTCGCATCCAGCAATATCCATCATGTTCTCCTCCAATTTGTGCAGCAATACTGCCTATTGAGTCGTGTGAGGAATGGAAGGTCTTCAGAAGGTACTCAATGCCCCACTTGAGAATGTCTTTGACATGATTTAACTCTCCAGCAGCTTCATATCTTGCGCTGTATTCGATCACGCTCCAACTCAATATGGTCATGGAAAAAGATGCAGGAAAGGTGTACTTGATTGCATTACCAGCATCATAGTAGCCACCAACAATTTCATCCTTCAGGCAGGAGTTCCCCCTCCATGAAACATTGTTTTGCTTTGGAAGTTTTCCAGCTGCAGGCGTTTTAATTAATTGAGCACAAAAAGTACGGAAATTAGCAAGAAGTATCAGTATTATAGATTATGCAGTCTCGTGATAAGTAACATTTAGATTCTGTTTGAAAGCTCATATTTTGAAAAAAATTCAATAAAAAAGAATTCTATTTTAATGATTTCCTGTTTTGAAAAATATATATTTTAAATAATTCAATTATACTATTTAAAAATAAAATGATTTGATGAAAAAATCAAATTAAGTAAAAAAAAACGTAAGATTTTGAGAAAATTCATTTCAATTAAAAAATTTAGATAAAATTACTACATTAATCTCATAACTTAAATTAATACTATATTTGTTTTAAATAAGCAAGACTATTTAAAGAAATAAAATGATTTTAATTCATTTAGATTTATTATAAATAATAAAATTCAATTGAATGTTATCAATTTAAAATTTATTTCAAATAATAGAATTTTATCATTAAATAAAATTTTCTCACTAATAATTTTTTTCCTTTTACGTAATTTGGTCCAAATAGGACTTAGGATTTGTTTGGCATATTGTTTGAGTTGTATATTTAAAAAAGCATTTACGTTACTGAATGAATCTACAGAAGTATAAAAAATATCAAAACAATAGCTTCAAACAGCTTTTTTCAACATCTAAAACAGTGCTTTCCATAAAAGCGATTTCTAGCACTAGCAAATGTGTTTTGGTTAGTTATAGTTTTGTTGATTGTGATCGCAATCATTGATTTCAGATAAATTCATGTAACTAATAAAATATAAAAATAAAATAAATATTAAACATAAAGTAAAATAAATACTAATTACTAGTTAGTAGTGAAACTATCACTAAATAATAATAAAATTTTAAATCGATAAAAATATTAACTAATAAAAGATTGTCTAAACCACCTCCAGTCGTTGTCAAAATTAATGTTGATGGTGCTTTTCCAAGTGAAGGCATGTAGAACTGCAAATCAACCAAGTGGAGTTTTACTATGTCCATGATTGTGGATTTAATTTCTAAATGAACTCAAGTTTAGTTGAAATTCAAACAGTTTTAAAAAATTTGTTTTTTCAGTACTTGGAGAGGGATTACATGTGATGATATTTGAATTTTAACGTTCATTTTTACATAGTTTCATTTATGAGTTTAATTATATTTATGAGTTTTTAATGAGTTAGATCTCAAAAATATTAAAATATTTAAAATTTTATATTAATCTTTGTTTTTATTCAATAAAAAATTAAATAAAAATTTGTTTTTAAACCAAAACATCTTTAAAAATTCAATTCAAAATAATTAGATGCTTGCTATTACTCTTGAAAATTTTTAATTAATCATTTGCTTTTTAATAAACAAATTATATATTAATTTTTAAATGTTAAACTTCATAATTTTATAATGATAATTTTAGATTTTTAATGAAGTGATAGTTTTTTTGAAATATATATATAATTAATTAATTAATTCTAGTTCAAAATTTAATTTTAGATATGTGTTTATCAAAATAATTGTGTTGATAACATAATAATTTTAATAAGTAACTATATATAAATTATCATATGTTGAGTAAAACAATAATTAAATATCTAGTTTACTCAACTAATGAAAAATAATATAGAAAGTTTAACTATTTATGAAAATTTTCATGTAAAATAATTTAAAAATTTTAATAATATACAAAATTCTTCAAGTAAAAATAATTTAAAAATTTTAATTGTATAATATGCGCTTTTTTAAGACTTCGACAATGATGAATATTTATTTTCTTACATAATAAGAAAAAAAATTTAAAAACTAAAAAAATAGTCAATAAAAGAAAAATGTGAAACTACAACTTTTTATTTTCTATTGAAATAATTATACTAATATTAAAATTCCTTATATTATTAAGTATAATTTTTTATTTTTACTATTGTATTTGCACAAAAAATTTAATTAGATAATTTTTTGATAAAATATCAATATATTATAAATAGTAATAATAATAAAATTTTAATTATTATTAGTATATTAATTTTTAACTATTCACCTAATTAACTAATTATTTAATAAAATAAATATCAATTTTATTTAAAATTTAATTATTATAATTATATTGTATAATAACACAAATTTGCAACTAATTTATATAATTATCTATTAGGTTATTAATTAATTTAATTATATTTTTCAAATTAATAGCTAATAAAGACTGATAAACTATTTTGAAACAAAAAATAGAAAAAAAATAAGAAAATTAGACTAAAAAATATATTTTCAGATATCCATTTAAAACAAAGAATTATAAAACTAAAAAACGAAAATATAAAGTATTTCCACAATTAAATAACACCATGTCTAGGTACTACGGAAAAATCTCATAGCTTAAGTGTTTCATTTCCCATGTTAAAAGGAATTAATTGATCTTTGCTGCAGATAAAGTTGTCTGTGACTGACGTATTTACTCGGTTGACCATGGTATGACTTCAAATAAATTAAAAAAAGTCCTGCAATGTCCTGGGGCCTAGCCAAGAATCCTTCACAACAGATATAACGAAAAGAAAGAGAGAACGTACATCGCTGGGCGTTGAAGAACATAAGCGCCTGGTGGAGGGCAACCGTGTAGTTGTCAGGGCCAGGAGCTGGATGGTGGCGGCGGCTGCTGCGGGTGGCGAATGTAACAACGAAAGCTATAACCCGTCAATACAACTACCAACAACAGTGACTTGACCATAACACTGTTTACATAAACCATCCTTTTATTCTTTCTCTCACTGTCCGTGTCTGGCCTCAAGAGCCAGCTCTGCTTCACCTCCTCCTCCGATACGACCCCCTGTCACAGTGGCCATCGTCATCGGTGGATGGAGTAGATGTGGCGCTTATTTCAAAAGAACCACCCCATATGTTTCTCACTGTCATGGTATTTTATTTGTTAATTATCTTCGGTTTATTGCCGCTAATCTTGATTTGATGCTCAGAAATGGTTAAGTAAAAACGGAATGGAGCTGTTAAAGCAAAGATTTCTGCCGTGTGAATTAGAAAAGGAAAGGAAATAATCTGGAAACATATTTATCGGATCTTCTACCATTTATATAACCCAATGTTTTTAAAATTAACTTAGATGAATTTATCGAATTGATTAATTAAGTTAATAAAATTAAAAATTGATCGTAATTTAATTTAATTTAATAATAAAAATCATTTAAACTTTAAAAATTGATTAAAATAAAAAAATAACAAAACAAAAAATCGAATCAAATCGTTTTAATTTAAAATTATATCATTTTATAAACAATTTTAAAATTTTCTAAAAATTACATTATTTTACTCAAAATATAAATATTAAAATATTTTTATGATTTTATCATATTATATTTTTTCTAATTTTTAAATATTATATATATTCTAAAAATTAAAAAAACTAATTTATTAAACTGAATGATCAAATCAACCAAATCGATAATTGATCACTTGATCGATTTGATCTTCAATCCAATTTTATAAACATTTATATAACCCTTTTGATGTATCTTATTTTTAAAATGTAAATGTCAATAAATTAGAATTTAAATAATAATAATAATAATAATAATTGTCCATAAATGTACCATAGAAGTTTGAGGAGAGATGAGAAGACAATTAGTCTCATGAAATCCTTAATCCCTCTCTAAGAAATCCAAAAACAAAACAATATGTATTTCATTATTTTTTTTAGAGTACTTGTCTTTCATTATTTTTTTTAAATAATAAAGATATTTTTAATCATAGATAATCATAGGATATTTTTAAAAAATATTTTCATATTTTCATATATTTCAGTAGTTGTGCAGCTAAAATTGGTAATTTTTTATTTAAAATAAGTATATGTACATTAATTGATAGATCAATTAATTTATTTTATGACTCTAAACAAAAAATTAAGCCATGTCCTCAAAAACTTAAACAAAAAACAAGTTGAACTCAGTTGTTACATTGAGTATAGCGTCTAAAGTTGTTTATGAATTTAATTAAAATATTATTTATTTAATTTTATAATGCATAATTTTTTTTTTCAAATGCACAATTTGATCCTTGAACTTTGCTTAATGTTGAATTTTTTATTTTTAATTTTGATAAAATAAATGTCTCATTTTCTATTTTTAATGTATAGAACAATTCAAGAATCTTTTTTCATTATAAATTGACCTTGCAAGTTGGTATTGATCATATGCACGCTATTATGGAATAACTTTCAAGTAATATTTAATAAAATATAATATAATGTAATAAAATACAAACTCATTAAATTATTAAATTAAATTTTTTATTATATTATATTATATCCTACCAAATGTTACCTTAATTTATGAGGCCTCTTTTTATGAATTTGCACATTGTGCAATATAATTATAATAATAATTTTTAAATAAATTAAAATATTTATTTAAATTAATTAAATGATTAAAAATTAATATATACATAATAATAAAAATCTAATCATTATTTATAAAATTTATTATCAAGTAAATAAAATAATAAAATAAAATTTCCAAGTATAGAGTTAATTGTAACAAAAAATTATCTATTTATTTATATTTTTTATCTTATGTGATATATTTTTAATAGAAAATTTATTAAATTTGAATGAAGTAATTCTTAATAATCAAATAAGAAATATTAAGTATTTCATAATAAAAAATAAAATTAATAGATAATTGTAAACTATATATACATAAATGAGCAATTATAATAAAATAGTTTATTGATTCATACATTCAATCTTGTGTAGTATAATTTTAAGAGAAATTTTATTAAATTTGAATGAAATAATTTATGATAATCTACTCCATTGTTGTTTGCTTTTATATGCTTAAAATTTTGAATAATCAATAAAATTAATTTAAATTTAAATTTTCTGTTTAGAATTTTACTTTTTGAGTTTTTAAAATTTTATATTCAGTTATCTTATTTTTTATTTATAATTCTTATTTTTTTAGGTATTTTATTTACTGTACAGTAGTTCAGATAGTTTACTTTTTGAATTTTTTGTTTAAAATATTTTTTATATGATATTGATTTTACGTTTATAATTTTTGCTTTTTAGATTTTAAATTTTTAATTTACAATTTTTTTATTATGGCAATTAAATTTTTTAATTTCTTATTTAGAAATATTTTTTTGATATATTAATTATTTATAACATAATATAAAATAATAATATGTGTTTGTATTATATGTAGTTATTTAATAAATGTCGAATAATAGTTTAAAATTAATTATAACGCTATAATTAATAATATATATTTTTCTTGTTTACTTAATTAAGATTACACTTTTCTCCACTATGTTATTAAACGTCTCGGTTATCTTATCCAAATTAACAGACTTAGATAACAAGCCATCAAAGCATTTTTCAAACCTAACAACAAAAAGCCACCAAAGCATTGCCCAAATCCAACAGTGTATTTCATATACGTCACCCTTTTTTGTTTCAGTCCTCTTTAACCATGGCACGTTTAGGCCCTAATTTTCTTATAACAATTTTGAAAACACCTCAAAACCTTACTGGAACATTAAAGCTCCATTTGTTTTGTGAATAATATTTTTTAAGAAAGTATTTTTTATATTTTATGCATTCAGGAATATTAGTTAATTTTTCTGGTTAAATGAAAATTTAATTTATTTTTCAAGAAAATAACTTTTTGTTTTGAAAACGAAAAAACATTTTTCGGATTTTGATAAACTCATCCAAATAAAAAATAAAATTATATAAATATATGTATTTATTATAATTGGTTATCTTTGACTACCGACATCCATTGTCAGTCATCGTCTACCGAGGGTGGTCACTGGTGATAAGTGAGATTTACAAAATTTTTATTTTTAATGTATTTTTTCTTATATTAAATAATAAATAGTATAAATATAAAATATTTATGGTATATATTTTGCCATAATCTTATAAATTAAAAACATTTAATATTTTTTGTCCTGTGTTTCAAACACCAAAAGATATGTTACTCATAAAATATTTTTTTCAAACAAGTTATTTTCCGCTAAAAATATGAAGCCTAAAACACTGATAAAAAAACGTTAAATAAAAAAATTTTAAGATCATTCAGGTTTGTATGAAGTGAAATTTGCTTTGATGCTTGATTTCAACTGATGATTCGATTATATATATATATATATATATAAGAAAAATTATATCCATATAGATAAGTTGAAAACAAATCATGTAATATGTAAACAAATTTGGACTTAAAAGACTTATAAAAAGCAAGAAAATAAGTTGGTCTTCTGTGCACAGGAAAAGAATCAAAAGTCCAAATCTAATATAAAGTGATGAATTTGTCTCATTCAACGTGTCAACTTTGAATTTTCAGCTGATGACTTAAAATTGAATTTCTCTCCTGAAATTGGAGTTTGAATGCAACAATAATCCTGCATTGAGTTGCTAACATTGAATATCCAGATAGATACTGATAATTAAAATTGAATCAAATCGTTCAAATATCATAAATAAATTTAAATTAAAAGAATAAACTGATTTGAATGAGATAAAAGTTAAGCACACAAATGAAATGAATTTAATGAACTTGAGTAGATCATTCCTAAAATATACAAATTAATTAATTAAATTAAAATCATTATATATATATACATATATACCTCTTTTGTATGTTTTCGATATGAGAATCATTTTTAACAAAGAGTTAACCATTTCAAGAACATATGTAACAAGGAAGGCCAAAACCATATAAGCGATTCTCTAAAAACGACACCAACAGTGTTTTTTAGGTCTATTGATACAAGAGAGTTATTACTGGAGGCTGCTGCCACCAGGCAAACATCGAAGGCCTCAACCCTTTTGAGCAAAAAATTAGTTTCTCTTAGTGATGCTTCATGCTTTTCACTCGGATGTTCACATCTTCTTATAATAAAACAGTCGTCATCTTCACCAAATTTTGATTTAGAGAGTTACTGCTATGAAGTTCATAAACAATTATTACCTCCCAGAAAGTCTCTTCTCGCTCTATAAATACTGTTTTAATGAATGCCCGCGTTCTTGTTAAGTCGTTGCCGCCATGTCCTCCCTCTTTTCATTTTTCCACAATTGCTTATAGACTATCCATTGGAGGGATAGGAACTGTTAGGTGCATCTCTGATCTGACCCACACCAAGTATGCCTTTCATCTGTTGGATCACTTATATTTTCATTCCTTCGGTCAAAGGCATCAGTTCAAAAAATTTTTTTTTTTGATTGTTTAAAATAACAATAATAACAGTTATAAAATTTGAAATACTAATACATTACAAAGGAGTTCTTTTGGGATGAAAATGGAAGTTAAATAAAAACAATGACAATGAATGAAATGTAAATGTAAATATAGGTTAATTAATTTCACTCTATTTAAGAGTTTTAAAAAAAACTAAAAGTGAATTGGTATCTATTTAAGAGTTTTAAAAAAAACTAAAAGTGAATTGGTACAAACGAATTAAAATATTTCTTTTTATTTTTTATCCCTTCATTTGAAAGTTAAGAAAAATAAACATGTGAAGGTTGTTAGACATATTTATTTAACTTCTATTACTTTTTATTTATATTATAAATAAACTTATAAAATAAATTAACTAGTTAGCTACATTCACATTCTACTCTTTAATATCTTCTAATTTATTTCTATGCAGGATCTAAAAGAAAATAAACAAGAAAGAAAGGTAAAAAGAATTAAAGATGCACTAGATTGTAATTTCAATATAAATATAGCTAAAAAAATAAAATGAATATTACATAAGAAACTTTAACTCTTTGTTGGTTGGAGAGAAGTGAGGAGAAAAGAAAAGAAAATAATTAAAATTATTTTTTTTGTTTAGTTTGCAAATAATAGAAAGAAAATAAAAAAATTGAGAGAAATTAGATTATACAAATTTATCTTCATCTTGAAGAAAAATGTGAAGTTAAAAGTGTAAAATATATTAAATTACTAAAATACTACTAGTTTGTTTTCGTATATCATCTCTTTCAATGAATTAAAAAAATAATTTTATACTTAATGAATTTGAATTTTTCCTATGAAAATAAAAGAACCAAATAAGATAAAAAAAATTAAAATTTTTTTCTTTTCTTTTATCTTTATTTCAGGGTAAGAGTTTAATAGAGTAAAAATAGAAGTTGGGATGTTACACAAGTGAAAATCAAAGACGAGAGTCAATATACTAGTTTAGAAAAGTCCAAAGATAAAATTATGTATTTGTCCATTTTTTAAAATATGTAAATCATGTATATTTTATTTAGAAATTCAAATTTTGAAATAAATGAATTAAATTATATTTTCATATTTTTTGTTTGAAAATATTCTATTTAAAAGAATTTAATTATTTAATTTGGAAAAATAGATGACTTGATGAAAGTTTAAAAAATCTATTAATCATTTTATAAATTTAAGAGTTATTCCAAACCAAAGATTATATTACTAAAGTGAACAAATTATATTAATAGAAGTAAATTCCTTTTTTCACATGATTTATTTCAAATAGGTTATAAACTGCGTTTGGTATAAATGAATTTTATAAATTTTATGAAATATATTTATAAATCGATATTTTGTGTGTTTGATATAACTCCTTTAAAAATTTATTGAAATTCTATTTCATGAAATTCTTTAAGTTGATTATAATTAAATCAAATTCTATTAAATTTAATAAAACTTTTAAATAAATTATAAAATTATACTTTTTCATGATGTCAAAAACACCCTTAGTTAAAATGTTGTTTTTCACTCTTCTTCCTCCTTTATTTTCCCACACTTTTTATCCTCTTTCTTCTTTCTCTCTTTTTTATTTTTTATATTTATAAACATTTTAAAAAATAACACAAGATATTATTATAAAATTAAATATTTCATTAAATTTACATTTAAATTAAACATAAAACCTATTTCATTTGAAATGCATTCTAATTTTTTTTATTATATATCAAATATAAAACTTCATTTATAATAAATTCTATAAGAAATCTATTTGCAAATGAAATGAATTTTAAATTAGAATTTAACTAAATACTATGACAAAAGAAAAAAGATAATAAGGAAACTCTAGAGAAATAAAACACTTATGACCAATCAAAATTAATTTAAACCACTAAGGCTTATTAACCAAAAAAAAAAAAGAGACTATTATTTTCACCTTTTAGTATTAAAATTAATTGAAATTTTATTATAATAATAACAATAATAAATTTAAAATTTTTTAATTTTTTATGATATCACTCAAAGTTTAAGAAATATACATTTTTATTCAATTTTATATTAATATCACTAATAGTCAAAGTTAGACTCTGAAATGCATTTCACATATTAAATTTACACTACATAAAAAAATAAGTTTAGAGAAAAACTACAAAGTGAATAAAAAATAGAAAATATTAATTTCAAATTTTAATTTTGCAAAGTAATTGACATTATAACAGTTAAAAATAATGATAAAATTATATAATGTCAGTCATTTTCGATTTATATAGCATTGATTCCAATGCTAATTTTGATCATTAATTTATTAATATAAATTTAATTAAAATTGAATAAAATTGATTATTTCATATGTCTTACCCCACAAATAACATATGAAATAGCAAAGAGAGTGGACGATATTAAAAAAAAAAAAAAAAAGAAAAAAGGGAGAAGAGAGAGAGAGGAAGAAGTGTGCTTAAGGTTACAAGTAATAAAATTTATGTAAATATTACAATGCTCGATACCATGTTGTATCAGGGTACTTCAATTGTTGACGTTGGACGATGGAGAAGAAATTTGAAAACGATAGAGATGGCGGTAACATCATCACTGGTCAAATCAAACCAGAAAGAAGAAAAGCATGGCACGAACACGAGATCTCGCTCGATCTTCGACGACAGAGACTAAACTTGAAAAAAATGAAACAAGCCTCGCCGTGCATAAGCATAGCAGGAGCAACGTCAACTCTGATCTCTATAACAGAAGATGAACAACGGCAACCCCTTCTCCACCGCGACATTCCACCTTCCGGAGGCCACGAACAAGAAATCACTCCTTTCTCATCATCCAACGAACCAGAACCACCGTTGCCCCAGCCATCACCTAATCAACGGCTTGTGTCTCTTGACGTCTTCCGCGAACTCATCGTCGCGGTATGGACCCTAATATCTCCATCCATAACAGTTCAATATTACTTTCTCATCTTTTTTATTGTGATTTAGTTTAATATTACAGCTAATGATTTTAGTTGACGATGCTGGAGGAGCTTTTCCTTCACTTATTCATTCCCCGTGGTTTGGTGTGACGGTAGCAGATTTCGTCATGCCCTTTTCTTCTTCGGTTTCAGTGTTTCTATCTGTTTGGTGCTTGAGGTCAGGAATTTTTATTCCACCTCTTGTTCAGTTTCAGGATTTTTATTTAATTTAATTCAGTTGTAAAAATTGTGTTTTAGGATGGAGAGTCTTTAATGCTACGGTTTAGGTCAATTTAGCTGTGGAAAGTGGTTAATTTAGAAAGTGCAAGCGGTGATTTGTGATGAGACTAGTATCTATTTATATACTATTTAGCAGTGGAGCAAGTCTTAGTAATGATGCAAGATATTATGCTGAAAGTATCTAGCAAATTAGTGGCAACGAAGAAAGTCATACTGAGGACAGTTAAACAGTTTTTTTCTGGGTTTATTGTTGCAAGGTAGGTTTCTATCTGCTCTGCGGAATCGTGATTTACTGCCATTCGGATTCAAGTGACTGATTCAATTTTCCAATCTTGATAATCACGTTTTTCAGATTTTAATGTAATAGATACTTTGAATTTTTTCATGTGCTTTATTTTTCCAATTGCTTATTTTGATGAAGGGAGCTGATCCATTCGCTTATTGACGTTCTGCTAATAGAACTTGACTCTGCATTTCTTGTTGCAATCTGACTAGGTGGGTATTTCCACTGGCGTAACCATTTAACATATGGTGTTGATTTGGGCAAGATACGTTGGCTTGGAGTACTGCAGGTAATATTCCTAAACTATCAGTTACATAAAGTTTGTTATTCTTATTGGCACAATTTATACTAGTGCGATCACTGCTCTGTTACAAGTCCTTTGGGATCTTGATACTGGTGCTCTTATCTTAACTCTGGATTCCTGGCCCAGTAACCAACTTTACACATTGTAGGTTTCGAATCTTTAGATGCAGGCTTAACAGATGTGAATCTGTGGATTGATATGGATTAACTTATAATTGGAATGTCTATTGATTAAAAAATCCCACATCGAAGAACTACATAAAATATAAAACGTATATAATAGTTTGGGCTTAACTATTTAATTAGTTAATTTTTACTTTAAACAATAATTGACTCAAACTTATTTTAATTCATTCTTGAACTTAACTTTTAAGCAATTTTTGTCACTTCTAATATGGTATCAAAGCTCTTTCAATTCAATTTCTAATATGGTATCAAAACAAGTCTGACTCTTTTAATTCAATTTCTAATATAGTATTAAAACAGATCTGGTCCGGTCCGATTTCAGGAGGTTCAAGTGGTCAATTAAGCACTCCCCACTTGAAGTTGATGCAAACTTATTTTAACCCAAACATTTTTGGGCTTAACTTCTATCCAATTTTGGTCACGTTCACCCTTTTAATTCAAATTCTAGGTGAGTTTTGAGTACATGAACTGGTGACTAGACATGCTTGAATAGGAGAGTGCTTTGATTTATATAGAGCTTCATCTCACGTGAATATTTGTAGATGTTCTGCATTGGAAACATTTCATTATATTACTGTTATTTCCAATGTCTTGTTTGATCTGATAAGTGATGATTCTTTTATGGTTAACAAATTTATTTGTGAACTACTATTTCAGATAGACGGTCTTTTTATCTTTTTCCTATCAAGCTAATGTGTTTTTATAATTTACAGAGGATATCAATACGATATCTTTTTGCTTCAATGTCAGAGATCTGGCTTGTGGACCATATCATGGTTGACTCATCGCTGGCTTTTGTGACAAAATACTATGTACAATGTTTAGTTCTGTTACTTAGAATTTTACTATTTCTAGTCCTTTTGCTATTTGCAGCAAGCAGGCTCTATCACAGGAAGAGAGAGGCAAGCTTGATTGGGGTTTGCAGAATGTGCTTTGTGCTAAGTTTGGCATGAATTGAGCATGTAACTCATTTCCGTGTTAACGAAATGTATTAGAAAATTCATCTACAAAATGAATCCTAAAAAAAGCAAATGAAATTGATCAATAATTCATTTGCAAATGAATATTTAGCATAGTAAACAATGGGCTCTAAAATTTCAGTTTTATATTTGGAGAAAGAGAGAGAGAGAGAGAGATGGTTGGTGAGGATAGAGATTACTTAATGAGTTTATGCAGGATTATTGTAGTCCAAATTTATGATTCATTGTAGCATTCCATCAATTTTTATAGAATTTGTTCCAACTGTAATGAATTTCATAGAATTAAAATTGTGGAATTGAAAACAAATTCATAATTGGGCTCTAGATGTATTAGAAATGGAATTGTAAATTAATTTCATAAAATTCTATGTTCCAAACATGAGAGCTACGAACTTACAGATTAATATCGTAATATGTTATCAAATCCATTTGTCTAAACACCATGTTATTGCAGCAGCTCATAGGTTGGAAGTTATCAGTATTGTTAACCATGACTTTTTTACAAAGAAGAAATGGATTACATGTGCTTTTTCTATAACAATTTTTTTCGTAAGTTTGTAACCATCAGGTTTACTATAACCCTGTACCTGCAATCTAGGTTTATTTTATTGCCAACTTAAAATAAATAAATTTTTGAGGCATTTATTCACATTAAGAGCAACACAAAAGATAATCTTTTTTTTAGTGACTTAATATATTTACACTTTAATTTTGAGTTTTTGAGTTAACTAAGATAATGAAGTTGCATGTGCATATCTTCCTTGTTAGTCTTAATATTTTGAAAGTTTATAACTTTTGCTTTGTTTTGCAGGATGATTTCTTTCTTACTATGCTCATTGGACATGTGCTTGTTGTTCGGTATTTATGTTCCAAATTGGGAATTGAAGGTCCGAGCATGAATCAGTTTGGTTATGGATCTGGTACTAACTGTGAGCTGAATCATCAATTTTCACTTAGTATCAAAATTCAATGGTGTTAATTCCTCATTATCCATCATGAAATGATTGGACATCAGTAGATATGCTGTCATATGACCTTCTGGATACAGCTTGATAGGCCGTTTCTAAACAGATTTATGCCAGAAATGATTCATGAGTGCCTAGATATATCTTGTAGTGTCACTATTTTTTTCTTCAGTCCAATTCTTGCTAATATGAAACCCTAATTCTACTATCTCAGAGTACTTTCTATTTTATGGAACTAAATTAAACCAATATACATGATTTCTAGGTGATTTGTGGAGTGAGGGGAAGTCTAGAACCTCCTTGTAATGTAGTTGGCCTGATTGATTGATTCTTTCTTGGTGAAAATCATCTATATCAGCGTCCTGTGTACAGAAGAACAAAGGTGATTCTCTGGGTTATGCTCTAGCTGTCACTTTATTTCATTTGTGAAGGACCTTGACCTTAATCATTCTCACAGCAATGTAGTGTTAACTCTCCCGACTATGGACCTCTGCCACCAAATTCACCTACATGGTGCCTTGCTCCATATGATCCTGAGGGCATGTTAAGGTTGGCAATTTGTCTTCTCTGCTCCTTAACTGTCTTCTCTTCTTTAATACTTACCAACCATTATCAACTTATTTGCTAAATTTTGACTATCATTTCAGAAGAAACCTGAAAATGAAGTTTATGGATGAGAAGACATGCGGATATCTAGCTTATTGTTTGCATACTCTGAATGATTATGAAATGAACAAGGAAGTTAATTTTCATAAAATTTCAAGATATGCGGATTAAGCCAGCCTTTTGGACGCTTATTAATTGCTCAATAAATCTTTGCATAATATTTTTTACTCACATGTCATTAACTTCATTTTCTGACAAACTAAATAACTTTCATTATCAGTTGATATCGTTTCTATTCCAGATATTTTAGTTTACTTAATTGTTTTGCTGAACAAAAATTTTCAGTTTCTTGATGGCTGCTGTTACATGATTTTCGGGGCTGCATTTTGGGCATATACTTGCCCATTTTAAGCTATGTTACTTCTTGTTTTATGGAATATATGTGTTTCTATAAGCTAATTGTTTTATATTCTTTTATCATGTCTTGATACAATTTGATGGATTCTGTTGGTAATATATGCTATACTCATTTGCTGCAGGACCATATGTAGAGGGTGCTTTTGTGGTCAATGTCTTCGTTTTCTTTGCAGATTACCGGATATCTTCTGAAACTGCTTGTTAATTACTCATTAGGAGAATCTATTGCGTGTTCGTGATTTCTTGAGGAGTTACACACAGTTTCCTCATAATAGTGTTTGTGAATATGTCAGGTATTCCTCTTTCGAAACCACTGTATACTTTGAGCTATATGTGCGTCACAGCCGGAGCATCAGGCTTGCTTTTAACCGTCATCTTTTATGCAGTAAGTTCATTGTTCTGCTAATTTATATTTTTAGGTGTATATAGATATATATGGAGTTATCATTGCTAGATTCCTAGTTAATAAGACAAACACAACATGATACTGAATTGACTGATTTATTTATTTTTTATGAGGTATTTGAAGAGAAACAATGGTCATTTGGGTCTAAATCACTTAGGTTGGGAGATTTTAATTGTTCAATGGGCTTAATGCAATAGAGGCAGTTCTCTGCTTCACGTACTGTTTAATCCAATATTTTCAAAACCAGACCAGACCGGTAAAGAAGGGAACCAGCCAATGGTTTGATTCAGTTCAATATTCAAAACTGGTAACCCAAAAAAGCCAGTCAAATTGGGATAATCACCCTAAACCGGAAATTAGATCAAACCAGTCAAACATAGAACTAGGTCATTTTGTAAAAATTTTAAAAAATTATACTATTTTAATCAAAATTTAAATTTTAACAATTAGTTTTCATTACTTTATCATATTATATATATTTTCTAATTTTTTAAATATTTTTTAAAGTATTATTTATATATTTTTTCCAAAAAAATAAAAAAACCTTATTGTACCGGATCGATGGAATCGATCAAATCGGAAACCTGCAGGCTGATCAGTTTGATCTCCGGTCTGGTTTTAAAAGCATTCGATTAATTTGTTCAGGCCTCTGTTGAGCTCATCACCAACCTTCAAAAAATATTTGGATTAAATTCATGGAGCTTCATTTTCTAGTAGTCATCGGAAGAGTTACATATTTTTAACTATAGTCTTTTCAGATATTTTTAGAGGCTTAATACCAATAGAACAAATGTAGGTTGTTTGAGTTTTCTGGTAGTAACTTGTGAGCACTTCTTTTACTTCAACGTTATGAGAATTGATAAATTTGGTTTCTCATAGAGTGAAGAACTACTTTCTCAGCTCTCTAAGTGCAGACCACAGTAAATTTTGTGACAATTTGGCAAATTTTAGTGAAGAGTTACTCCTGATCCCACATTGTAATGGGATTATGTTTTTCTACTTTTGCTTTGAGGAGATTGTCATGTGGCTGCATAACAAGTTCTTGCAGGTTTAAATGCAATTTTGAAGAGGCAACCCATCAATGGTTATAGTTTAATGAATATAATGATATTCATGGAGCCTGTTGACGAGAAGAAATGAAGGTCAGAGGTTAAACTGTTGAATTTTTTTTTTCCCTGGGGGAGGGGGGAGGGAGGGAGGGAGGCGTGTTGGAGCAATATTTGGTAGTTAGTTGGAGTTATAATTGCAAAATTTGTTTTACTAGTTGCTCTGCCTATTATCCTTGCTCAAGTGAGATTGTTTTATTGTGAAGAATAAGGGGACAGGTTTATGGATGCTTAGAATGCTGTTATTCCAAGTGAACAATTTTCTGGTGCAGGTTGAAGTAAAGCATTTTAGGAAGCCCATGGTGATGCTTCAATGGATGGGAATGAATGCACTTGTTATCTATGCTTTGGCTGTCTGTGACCTTTTCCTAGCAGCCCTACAGCGTTTCTATTACCATTCACCTGAAAACAACTTGGTAAGGCCTTTACTCTTCCTTTGGCTGCTAATCTGGCACTTCTCTCTTCCACCAACCCCCCTCTTTCTCTCTCTCTCTCTCTCTCTTTCTCGCTGCACCCTTTCCCATCGTGTTGAAGATAATAAAAATGGTTCCATACAGTCACTTCAAGAAAAATGGTTATGATCATCATCCATCAGGTGTGGGAACAAGTGAGTGATTATTTTAGTTAACTTGGTGAAGGAAATATTTTAGCCTTATATTGAAGATGCCAAGAAGATAACACAGTTAGTTGGTGCTTCATACAGTTTAGAGTGACTTGACTAATATGCCTTTCAGGTTGATGTCACAGAATCAGTGTTGCAGGGCATACTGCATTCAGAGAAGTGGGGCACCCTAGCTTTTGTGATTGTGGAAGTCTTATTTGGGGCCTAGTTGCCGGTTTACTTCACTTGAAAGGCATGTATGTAAAACTGTAACAGCCAGGTAAATATTGCATGTTCATTATGCATACTGCAAATTGTTGTTGGGCATATTTCGATCTCTTATGCAGGGTCAATACACTTGGACATACGTGCTGCCTGTAAATAATAAGATTTACTTATTGTCATCAGCTCCTTAACATTGTCTTCCTTAATGTTTTTAACACCGGACCGAACTGGCCAGTCAAATCGGTAAAACGGAAAATTGGAGCAGTAGCTGATTTGATTTGGTCCAAATCGATTTTCAATATTATTTTTAAATTTTTAATTATTATAAATATATTTCTATATTTTCATATTTTTTTTCTGACATTTTAAAGCTATTTTATTTATTATTGAGCTGACCAATCTAATTTAAAAACATTGGTCTTCCTTGTATCTATTCAACGGGTAGGTGACACAATAAAAGGGTGGTGATCCTAGTCCCTCAAAACCTTCAAGCCCTAATGGAATTGCGATTTGCTTTCTGATATCTAGAGGATTACTTTTAAGATTTTCTTGCTTCAATTTTGATTAATTATAAAGCTTAGGTATTAAGCTTTGTATTTGGCTATCATTGTGATGGCCACCAGTGAGCTCTAGTGCTTAGAAATTATTGCGTCTAAGAAGTGTATAGGGACAAATAATGGCCTAGAGCTTAAGAAATCTGTTATGCCCTTAATTTTCCAACATTATTCTACAGTTAAGTTGTCTTTTCCTGGATTCAGTTGGAATCATTACTTTAAGCAACATAGTGTTTCGCACGATTTTAACCTAAAATTCATTTTGATATACTATAAAATAAAAATAGAATTCATTTAAAATGAAATGAATTTTGTGTTTGGTTTAAATATAAAATTCAATAAAATATTTTATTTTATAAAAATATCTTTGCGTTATATTTTTCAAACTTTTTACAAATATAAAAAAAGACAAAAAGAAAAGAGAGATTAAAGAGAAAATGAAGAAAGAGGGGAGAGAGTGAGAAAAATAAAGGAGAAAAGAGGAGGTAAAATGAAAAAGTATTTTAGTTAAGGGTGTATTGTCATAATAACAAAAAATTTTTATAATTTTAGAATTTATTTATAAATTCATTTATAAATTCTATCAAAGTTGATAGAAATGAATTTAATTATAACCAATTTCAAAGATTTAATGTAATTGAATTCCAAATGAATTCTCATTTATACCAAATACACAAAATGTAGATTTATAAATAAATTTCACAAAATTATAGAATTAATTTATATCAAACACAAAGTAAAGGCATTTTGGATAAAGACTAGACATACTTTGTGGTTGTACAGAGACTAGAAATATTTTGTGATTGTTTCACGACCAAGTAATTCCCTTGAGATGGAAAAGACAAAGTTAAATGTAGTAGCCTTTAGTGTTCTTAATGGGCGACGGAGAGTATGGCAGTAGACCAGTAGGCCAATACTCTACTGGCATTTTCTGATAATTATATATCAGATTTTTTTTTAAAAAAAAAGATAAGAAAAAATTGTAATTGAGATGAGGCATTGGGTTGAAACTGGAGGACACATAGCATCTGAAGTATTGATGAGAAATATCCTGAGTTTCTCAGGCATCCAATTAATCTACATGCACGTCAAATTGATTCTTTGTTGCACTTTATTGTTGAAATAACGTTAGGAATCACCATGAAAAAGAACTTGTATAGATGAACTGCATTTTCTCATTGGCCCTAAGCCTTCCACATATAGACAAATAGCTGTTAAAAGTAGGTTGCTGTTAGTAAGCATGAAGCCATCGACACAGTTTGCCATGTTGTAAAGGGCAATTATGGTGATTGGAGAACCTGCTATTTCCTATTCCTGTCTTTCGGATTGGTAAATGGGTGAGTATTGGGAATTAACATTTAATATACATCTAAACAGACAACAGGGGAGGAAAAAAAAAAAAAAAGGGGAAGTGAATATATCCAAAGGTCAGTTGTTGTCTATGTAATTGAAGAATGAAGGGGTAAGAGTACAATTAAGCTGAGAATAATAGCTGTGCAGGTCAAAGGTTGCTGCTTTGGCATATTTAGTTTCTTTCTTATCAAAGATACGTTTATGTTTGGTACAAAATTTCTAGCATGGAATTTCCTTTCGGAAGTAAACACCTTTGCCCCTAAAACTTTGCCAGCTTCAGATTCCACTGCCATGATCTCTACCACGTGAAATCAGAAAAGATTTACTCTCACAATCTTGTCATTTTCATTCTATACATAACTAGCCAGTCGCTGTTTATTGCATAGAATCCTTGTCTCACCACCTTCCTTTCATAACTCTCTCCTGTCATCAACAGATAGAGAGAGATGGCAACTGAGAAAGCCAATGCTGAGCTCTTACACAGCCAAAATGACAGCAGCAACCAAAAGAACTCTACAGAATCCTCTGATAACTGCAAGGGATCGACTGCACCGCGCTTCGGAAAAGCGCTTGCACATAGGGCGCTATATCGTTTGAGTAGACGCGGTCAAAGCAGAATGGTCAGAAACTGTGATGCAAGGGCATTCCCTAGCAGACTTGGCAAAGTTTCATCGGCTGACGAAGCAGAAAAGTTTTAAATGATTGGTTCCTATCGAATGTAGTAGGATTTTAAGCTAAATATGATGTTCTCTGTTTGGTGAAACATTGTTTAATTTATAATATTCTGTTGTGCGTGTTCTTGTAATTAACCACCAACAAATTAAAACTTCATCAAGAATTCTTAAGCTGAGCACAAATTTAAGTTATAGAAGTAGAACAAACGAACACAAAAAATTAGTGTTCATGATTCTTAATCTGCAACTACCAGTTTCTTAGATTAAACAAGCAATTCCTCGTTTTTAAACAATTGGCATAGAGCTTATGATTTTGTAGCAAAATGCTTATAGTTTTATTGAAATTTAATCTGGTTACATTTCATTGTGAATAGCCTTAAGTCTGACATATATGCCTATATCTTTATCATACATTTTGAACATCCCCAAACGATTTCTCTTCTGTTCTACGACAAAAGTTGAAGTTCCTTCATATCTTTCTGAACTTAATTAGCTAATTAAGCGCAGGACAGGCGCTACTTGTGGTGCAAAACTGTAAACCCATTATTTGCAGGAAGGAATAACCTAGATATTACCTCGACTGGCAGCATTGGCTCATCCAGCGTGGTATCACCCATCCGTTTTCGAGTTTTCCCTCTTTTTCCTAAAGATTCCCATGTACTGTACGAATTCCCGCTTTCTCCTCCTTTGTTTTTCCTCTTAACAACTGATCCCACCAAATCAATACAAGAAGTAGCAAAGAGTTATTAGAAGTGACGAAAAGGTAAAATTGAATGGATTAAATAAGTTTGAATTGGATTATTTTCGAATTTAGTGAATTTGAATTATATTTTTTTTTTAATCCAATCATTTAGATTGCAGGTGAGTTGAGTTGGGTTATCAAATCAATATATAATTTTTTTTTTTTTTGCATTTCAAGTAAGTTCATTCACAATTTAATTTTTAAAATAAAAAATTATTATTTTAATTATAAAATTATTTAAATATTTTAATAATTCCAATTGAATCAATTTCTTAATTAGATAAAATTTAAATTAGATTTAAATGGGATTAATTTCAAATCAAATTTATTAAATGAAAAATTGAAATCTTTAATTATAAATATATATTTTTAAGATAATATGTGTCGTCTATGTACGCGATTGCCTAATGTTGACTATATTATGTTTGTCTGTAAGGAAAATTCTTGTTTATAGCTTCCTAAAAAAATTTCTTGTTTATAGCAAGTATATTTATTTACACCAACATATATGGATTGAAATTCACTATACACGTGGATTCATTTAATGTGAGTGCTGAAAAATGTTAAAAAAAAGAAAAAAAAAAGACCATGTGGATTCACAATACACGTGGTTTCTGATCGGAGACGTGGAAAGCAACTTTCAACTAGATCTCAACGGTTGACGGCGAATTTGCCAACGCTTACAATAACATACCAAGTGGACAACAGTCTGCGAATTTGTACACGCTTAGCATCGATAATCTAATCAATTTCATACGGCTTGATTGGATGGAAAGCGAGAATGGCCAACAGTCCGCAAACTAGATCGCAAGAGCTGTTCAGTTTGGCTCATTTCCATGTACTTAGCTGCCTGCTCTCCTGCTCAGTTGGAGGCTTTTCTCCAACTGGACATGAATCTTGTTTCTGTTGCTTCTTAATCTATGAAATTTCAGTTAACAAAAAAAAAAAGTGCGCCAACTCCTGCGAACTGAAAATCGGTTGGAAATTTTAGATTGTGAGTTCATACTGCTGTTTCATTAATTTAATATTGTTATTTTTATTTTTTTTATTTTTTTGTCTTATATTATGACGACTAAGATTGAAGAAATATGAACATTAATAATAAGTAAACAAAAAATTAAGTTAATTATTCAATAAAAAATTGATTTAGTTTTTACATTTATTATTAGATCAATTGTAATACATTTAATTTTTAGCATCAATTCATAATTCAATATCAAATATTAAATAGTTAACTTTAATTTATATATAAAATAAATTTTAATTTTAATGAATAACTAAAAAAAAGTGTTTATAGATGAGATTCAATTTTTTGAAATCAGTTATTTTACAAAAAATTTATAAATATTTTTTAAAATGATTTTTAATTGAATGAAATTTATATTGTAATTTCACATGAATCAATAATTGTACTTTAATTTCTTAAGTTTTGAATTTTTTTAATTCACGAGTAAATAAATATTTATTTTTATTTATTAATTTAAATGAGTGTATATATATATATAATAAAAAAAATTAATTTTTTTTATTTCAACTATATAAATAATATTTTTATTATAGAGAAATATACAACGTAAAGTACGAAAATACTAGTTAAAATATTATAAACATAAATTTTAATATTTCTAAGAAAACTTGAGATTGTTTTAGTTTGTTAATAAGCATTAGACAAAAACATCATTATTTATTTATTTTTTAATGAATCAATTACAACTACGGAATATCTTATTCAAAGTTCAAGCTTCTATAATTAGAGGGTGCATAGATTAGATTCTTATCCTACATTTTAGAGAAGGCAATTATTGTCATCAAGAAACATTGTACAAGAAAAACGACCTCGAAATCAATGATTTTTTAACTTTAGTCCTAAATATCCCTCGTTGTTTCGGGCTTGCTGTTGGTTGGCACATGCTACCATCGGGCCACAACTACTGAATTGTTTCAAATGGTCATGACATATAACGATAGTATATTCATTTCCAAGATAAGATCATCTTAGATTATAAATTATGGATGAGTCTCAGATAGAGTTAAATTATGGATATGGGTTAAGCCTACATAGTCAATTATTGTCTGCATTGGTCTGTTTTGGCACTGTTGGTAATTCTCATCCACACTAAAACACACTTCCTAGAGTGAATTTTAGGTTTGGGATCAGAAGCATTATTGTTGAAAAGGTTGGGGACAAGGGTCCAAGGCTGATGAACTACTTGTACTGATGTTTCGACACAAATCACGTGATTTACGGGATCACAGTTATATGTCGACAACACTTAAGTGAACCTTAACCAGAGAACATATTGCCAACCAATATGAGCCCCCACCTCAGTTGAAAGTAGCACACGTTTCATATTTTGTTTGTTCAAGATTTGGCCATTTAGCATATGACATAATTACTATTATTACATAGCCGAAAAGTGCTTATATAGTGAATGATTATAAATTGACTAGCAACAAACAAATTAATTAAAGAGTAAGTGTGCAGGGTTGACCTTATCCTAAATATCATCAATTAGCTTCCACCCATAAAATTCTAATTAAGTGCTGTTGATGGATCATGCAATGGAGGCTTTTAGTCTCTTCTGATAACAACAAGCAGCGACCATTTTGGGTCCTTTCACGGATTACGAATTCTTGTGATATTGTTTAGTAATAATTCAATATGTGATATTCCACTAACGACTAATTAAGATAACTGCTTTGATATCTAATTTAGAGTATAATTTCTTTTTTTTTTTTTAAAAAAGAAACTTGTCTTATATCTTAAGCAAAGTGCACTAATGAGTTTTTAATTTAATGATATTGAAATCGTCTCTAAATCTGTGAAATTTTGAATTCGAATTGAATCAGAACTAGTTTTATATATATATATATATATATATATATATAAGTGCCACATTAATTGTAGCTAAAATGAAATTTTGCATGGAAGACAATATTTGATTACTAGTTTACTAGCTTGAAGATAAGAAGCAACCATGGTTGTGTTAATTAGAGAGTCACTATGATGATGACAATGTCAGGCAGGCGAGCTTTGTAGCTAGGGCATGAAATTTTAGAACCCTAACTGCGAGTTATTGGCTACTGTTTTTCATTGAACAAGAATTTCTCCGAATACGAAAAAAGTGATGATAATAGAAGACAGATGTGATCCCCTTGTGCCTAGACCTCGAGGGTAGAACATCAAGTGCCATCTTTTCTTTGAGAAAAAGTCTCTTAAGCATTTCTAGCCACCATGTATTAGCTATCTACATAAATTTGATTGAGTTTGTCGTATTAGGGCAACAATATCTTCATCTAGAGATCATGTATATTCTTTGGGGCAGCTCTTGGATTAGACACTCGCGTGCGAATTACAGGTCACTAACCCAAAAAGTACATAGCTAGTCTCTCTACAAACCCACGGGGACATCTGGTTCACGACGAGTACATCGGTTTCTGGTTGTGATGTATAAAGGAGTTGTTTTAGTATATGTGCATCGTTAATCTGATAGCCACTTGGTGCAGGTGTAGTGCTTTCTGTTTACGGCTGCCAAAGTGATGAGCAGTTCTCTTAATACATACTTTGTGAGGTTGTAGCTACTTGTAGCCTGGAACCCCCGATCTCCATTTGACGCATATATTAATTTTACTAGTTGTTTTTTTTTTTTTTGGTTTTATAGAAAGTTTAATGAGCCGTCCTCTTTCGATATTTGAAACTATATATTAGTTTTAATAATAGCCTAATGATTTTGTGCATTTTAAATTTTGACAGTTCTCTTCTCTTTACTAATTTTTGATATTCGATACGTTGGAAAAAAAAAAAAAAACTCATAAGTGCCTTACACATATAGGTCTTTGCAGGGAAGTTGTTGTGAAATTTTTTCGAAAAAGCAATATGAAACTAGTCACACACATGCAAAGGATGACCCTAAATGACCCCATTAAGTGCACTTTTATATTCCACTATAAATTATTCACAAAAATGAAAAAAATATCAACTAAAAATTTTATTAAAATAGAGAAATTTATAGAAATTACAAGTTATAATAATAAGTATAATTTGAATACATTAAATTAAAAATTTTAGAATAATTACATAAAATTACGAGAAGTTCATCCAATACAATAAAAAATGGTACTTTTCGTTAATAATAACGTCCTAATTGTACTCAATGAGAACATAAATTCTACTTTCTACATTGAGAGGAAAAGTTTTACATCTAGAATAATAATTTAAGGCATGGATTGAGCTGAATTCAAATCTCTCGTTGAAAGGCTTTCTTTGTTTTGATAGTTATAGATTTTTAAGACTTTAAATCTTTTTGCATAAAAAAACAAAATCAATATATAAGTTTTGATTTGTTCTATTAAAAAAAAGATTTAAAAACTCCAATAAACCTCACTAGTGGAGCAACAAAAAGAGTGTACATAAACTACTTATTTGTAAGATAAATGATAAAAAAAAAAAATAAGAAAAATGGATTACTGTCGCGAAAAATGGCCGGCAATCCCTCAATGAAAAGCCAAGGGAGAGACGTGAGAGAGAGAAAGAGAGAAGCAAATAAGATAAATCTGTCTCTCTTTCATCCAAAGAATCAAATATTAGAAAGAAAACAAGAAGAAAAACTCGCATAATATCACCTACTGGTACATCTCTAAATTTATTTGATCTAAGGTCGTCATAGAAAATATACATTCCCTACAAATAATTAGAGCATGCGATATAGATGCTTGTTGGGTATAGGAAACCTACACATTTGTAGATGCGGAAAATGGACGTTAGGCAGAGAATCATAAAACCCCGGTCTAGGTAGTTCCTATATGGCAAATTTGCTAGTCAATGATTTTCTCCGACTGCCAGAATCTAAACCATGGAGCGGATTGATGATTTGACACCATCAGGAGTGGCAGGAAATGAGGTCTATGTCTCTTTAGTCTTTAGCCATCTCAAAGTTCTTCACATTCGCATGCCAATTATTGTGTAAAGGTATTATCACATGAAAAGAGCAAGCACGCAGGCAGGCAAGCATAGGTATAAAGGACGGATGGTGCAGGGGATACCATTAATAATTCATTAATGGTATAGCTATTATAGCTAGCATGATATTATAGTCCCTCAGCTGATGACTTGATCACAAGTGGTAGTCCATTTTAACCGAGGTGCAAAAAGACATCTATATTAGATAAATGTGGTAGTAAATTGTGAAGTAGGGTTAAGGTTGTTTTGTCACTACCGTAGCATGTCAAGTCCAAAGGATCAGGAACACTCAAAAATAGATTTTTGGGATAACCTTTAACACATTGAATATGGTTTCTTACTTGATCTTTACTGTTTATTGGAGAAAAAGAAATGTCAATCGAGCATGGATATGGGAGACACCATGATCTTCCTCTAAAACCCTCCACGACGGGTGAAGAATGGAAGTGTGTCCATGCGCAAGTTAGTGGCCGACACCCCATCTTGTCTATGAGCTAAGTAGAGAGAGAGGTGCCTATACGCGTCAGTTGTCCATTGGTGACAATGATATAGATATTGCTGCAAACTTGCAAAGTACATTAAATTATTTCAGTCCAATGAGATAATAAAAAGGCCGTGTCCCGTGTTCTTCACTTTTATTGCACTCGTGTCTACAAATTTTTTTTTTAAAAAAAATGATTTTCTTTGGAAAGAAAGAAGAATATAGAAAATTAATTATCTCAAAAATTGTTAAAAATATTATTTCTAATAAAAAAGAAATAATTGAAATAATAAAACAAGAAGTTACAGTTTTGTTTTTCTCCTTTTACATTAGGCATGTTAGCAGGAAAACGGGGGGTTAATAGTTAGTGCAATTTATTTACTGAAGTTCAGTAATTGAGCATTTAAATGCTGAAAAGTAATATTTAATAAATATTTATATTCAGTATTTTAATTTAAAAAAATGACATTTTATCATTTTTGAAAAATATAATTAAATACTGAAAACTAATTTTATTAACTGCTATTATGATAATAAATTTATTAATTGTCAATTAAAAATAAATACTGAATATTTATTTTTTAAAAATTTAATTTAGATTAACTACATAATATTTTATTTTGAAAAAATTAATTAGCTATGAAATATTTTATTTTAAAAAGTATAAATTGTATTTATCTATGGATCATTTTTTTTAAAAAAATATTTACGTACGAAATAGCTAAAAAATATTTTATTTTAAAAACAAAAATTTATTTAATTACAAATTAGATATGAACGTTTTTTTTCCTAAAATATTAAATTTAGCTGTGGATTTCATTGAATTGGAGGTGGAATTTCTATAGCTAAATTAGGTAAGAAATTTTTATTTTGTAATTAAATCATTAGCTACAAGCGTTTTAGCGATGAAAATATTTTGTTGCTCTTTCATAATTCCTTGTTATAAGCTATAAAATTTTAAAATTTTAATTAAAAAATTTTTCACAGCTATAATGTTAAATTCTTGTGTGCAACATATAGAGCAATTTTTATTAGGTCAATAATTTTTTTATTGTTTTAATCATATTAATTTGTGCTTTACTAGAATATTGTAATTGATTAAATTCCAAGTATTTCATCCAAAAAAAATTGGAAAAAATTGACGTTGACTTTGAGAATAGTGTTATTTTGCGTCGTGCCTGTCTGTTAGAGTTAACAGATTGCATATTAAAAAATTTGGTTCATTTGGTTAATTAAACCGAATTTTATGATACTCCATTTGTTCCAATATTATAGATCATATTTCCTTTTTTAGAAGTCTTAAAAATAGACCATTTTGGTTTAGTTATAAATTGTCAAATTGTTTTTTCATAATTGTCAAATATATCTACACTAATAATTAAACCTTTCGTAATTTCTTTGCATTACAATTTTCTATACCTCTTTTTTTTTTTTGTCATTTCAATGTTGTGATTAATAAAATTTTATAAAAAATGAAAAATCATCTTATATATTGTCAATTTTAAATAAATGAAAGTTTTTTTTACTAAAATTTAATGCCTGAAAGGACATTTTAGTAAAAAATGAATATTAACTAACAAAATCTAACTTTTTTTATCATTGTAAAAAAAAAAAAAAAAGGCCTATAATATTGGGACTGAAGGTGTAACTAACCGGGATTTGATTGAGAATAGAAACTAAACCAAAGAATTCATTCGGGAATAGGTTATAAATAAAATAACTGAACAATTAATATTTATAATTTATATATCACAAATTTTTAGATTATTAGAGAAAATTTTAATTCTAACAACATATTATTACGAAAATAAATAAATTTGGTAGATCAATAATGAATTTATTATAACTTTATATGATTAATGAAATTATAAATATATATTAATTAATACAATTTCAATTAATTTAGTTATTTCAATTATCATTTCTTAGATAAATTTAATTAAGATTAATAATTGAAGTGAAACCAAAAATCAAATTTTTATTATCAAAATAAGAAAATTTTATATCATAACTGAATGATAATTGCATCATACTATATATATATATTCCATGTTTAAAAGATCATAACATATTATGAAACTTATTTGCGGATATTATGAGTTTAAAATTAATTTTAATAGACCCTATATTAGGCACTTTAAAGAGCAGATCGTTCAATAAACGTGCAAAAGTATTAATTATGCCGAAATATATAGCAGCACTAGCTCTAACACATTTTAACGTGTGCATATGTGCAATAGCTAATTATTTAGCTGCCTGTCCACCCACAAGCTACTAGAGCAATATACCATAAATAAACAAATAAGCATCCGAAGAAATCATTTTTGATAAAGTAGCTATGATACTATGATCAACAACCCAAGAAATCCAAGCTGCCTTACTTGCACTTGAGCATGTGATTCTCTGCAAGGCAAAGGAGAGAGACTCGAGGAAAACCTTGTTTATACCTGACTATCTATCTATATATTCCTCTAGTACTTTCAAGGATATATACATAATATAGCATTCTGAAAATTGGGATCCCAATTGTGTAAGTAGCAACAAAATCAATCCTAAATATGTTGTCTGTTCATATTGAATGTAAAATACAGATAGTTTTAAGTTTAAATTTAGTGATTATCACATTGATGAATATGAAAAAGAAAAAAAATATATATATATAAAATAAAATTGATAAAAAATTTAAAAATCTTATGTTGAGTTTGATTGGTTAAACCGTATTCAAAAGTAAATTATGATTTTATTATTTTTAAAATTGACTAGTTGATATTTAAGTCCTTCTCACAATAAAAGAGAAAAGTAAAGCAGCTAAATCCAACGTATTTGTGTCTCAATTGATTGTACTATAGCATCTAATATGATAGTGGTAGAGCACTACACTAGCATTGATGCACACTTAAGGATAGACATGCACTTTTAAATAGCGACAAAACTATCCTAGTAAACAAGTACCGGCGGTGCCATCGGTTTTCAGCCTAACTTTGCCAAGCTAACTCACCTTTACATGGCTTAGACAATAAAACTTCAAGAAAAATTCTTGCCCACATCAAAGCTTATGCACACGGTAAACTCACTTATGATGGAATTCAAACCAAAAGCTTTGAGTGATTGGGTTAAGACATTAAAAATTAGACAGTTTAATTAACAATGACATTGTTTGTTATTAATTTTAATTAGTAACAAAATAGAGATTAAAATTTTCATTTTTTATTTCGCATTTTGTTAATGAATTAACCAACTGAAGAAATAATATTACAGAGAAAGTATGGCAACCCAAGTTATTTAATAAAGCAAATTAGATGTAAATACTTATAGTTTAATTAGTTCTATAAACTTAATCATAAAAAATTTGCTCTTTTTTTTTTTTTGAAATTTATGAAAGAAAACTGAAAATTACATATCATATGTCTAATTAAAATTTAAGTCTAAATCTTTATTTCTTCTAAAACATAATTGCATATCTGTTCTCATTAGACAACGATATGGCTAATAACTGACATTATCTAACAAATTGTATATTATGTAACAAATATATAAGAAATTTAAAAATTGTCAAATAATGTATTCGTTGAAATAAATTAATGTGCGGATTATCTACTACTAATATAGCTTTGAAAATGAATCGATAATTATATCTCCCTATAAATAAAGGACAAACAAATGCTCTTTTGCATCGCAAAATAGAATCCACATTAACTGAAAATATACATGGCAGAGAGGTCAACTACTTCCCAACATTCCGATCACAAACCGGCGGCCCTGAAACTATTTGGTTTTCCCTTAACTGAGCACGATGAAAACCTATCGAATACAGAACCTTTTGCAGAAAATAGGAAATTTGAGTGCCATTTTTGCCGGCGAGCCTTCGCCAACTCACAAGCCCTAGGAGGCCATCAAAACGCGCACAAGAGAGAGCGTCAAAAAGCAAGACGATCCCAATACCACTGTGATCGTCGCCTGCTTGCTGCTGCTCCAGTTCTGAGCTCACACGCTGCAAAATCTTCTTGTTCCATGATCTATCCTGCAGGACTTAGTAGCAACGGTGTCGGCGCTAAATTTAGGCCACAAGTAAGCTATTGCCCGTCCAGAGGGCCGGCTGCCGCCATGCTACTGATTCCATCAACTGATCATCAGTTTCCATCTCGAATTTATGCTGAGCAACGGTTTTGTGTGAGTGCTCCAAATGCAATGCCACCGTTTGTTGGATGTTCAGGTAAATTAATGTCTGATCATCATGAGGATGTAGGGGTTGATCTTTGTCTCAAACTGACTCCTTCTGTTTAGTCTATCGATATCTTTTTTAATTTCTTTGTGGAAAGACTTTTGTTTCCAATGTTTCATTGAGTTTGATCTTTAATTATGAATTTATTCAACTAAAAAATGTGCAAAGCATTTGCTATTGTGCTCCGCCATGCATCCTAGCTACGACCATAATGGTGCTTGTTAATTACATATATTTCAGTTGCCATGGACATAGTATATTTCTTTTTGATTAAATTGTCCAAGCTTTCGTTTACCAACATTCGTACAAATAATTCAAAAGAAGGCTCAGCTAATTAAATTTCTTTCTTTGTATCATTCACTACTATGATCTTAAACTTGAGAAAATGACGAGCTCTGGTGCAACAAGCTGGATGTAATAATGCATGGTGAACTTTGTATCATAATTTTACATATATAACTAAATTAGTCTCCTTTTTTTTTTTTTTTTTGAGATAGTTAGTTGGAGTGGTTATATAGAAATCTTTAATTACCTCACAAATCGTACCATACCACAAGAAATTACAATCACGTATGCTTTTACAAATTTGCTTAGTTAATAAAATGAATATGAAAATTTTTCATTTAAAAATAATTTGTAAATCTAAAATTTGAGAGCGTTTTGAGATTATGATGTATCGAGGGGGGGAAATAATTGTAGTTTAAAGGTAAATCTATCAGAAATATTTGAAGGGAAAGAGTATACTATAAAGATTTAAATATTTAATTTCCTCCACAGCAGGTACATTGCTCACCCAAAACGCATGCTTAAAAAACTGTCGTGTGACCCAACCCAAGGCAGAACAGAGAGAGAAGCATCTTGAAATTCAGCGCTGGTTGTAACCGAAAAAGAAAACTCAGCGCTGTTTAGTGTTAGCTGCTTTGTGGATGGATTAATTAGTACTACGGAGCCTGATTTAATTAAATAAACAAAGTTAGCTTCTTAATCGATCAGGGAACAGAAAAGGCTTCCTTTTTGCTATCAAATTACAGTTAAACATAATCACCACTTCTTTTTTCCCCAATTTTTCCTTTTTCCCCTTCAATTAACGAAATTAATAACACTACTCATTAAATTATTTCCTCCAGCACTGAGTCCACAAGCAAAAAACATTAATTTTATTATCCCCTTTCTGCCCTTCCTCTGTTCCAAATTCGTCCCCCTTATAAACCCTGACTATTTCTTTTCTTTCTCCGAATTTGAGATGGACGGCTACCCCAAGAGATCGTCGTACGGCGTTGATCGGAGGTTCGAGATTGTGAGCGGGAAGAGCTTCGGCACCAACAACCAGATCTACGCAACTCGGTCGCAGTCCCCTGATCCACCATCACGCGCAACCAGGACGGCCCCTTGGGGTTTTAGCGATCCTGAGATCAAGAGAAAGAAGCGAATCGCCAAGTATAAGGTATATGCGGTGGAAGGTAAGGTCAAGGCTTCTTTCAAGAACGGCCTCCGTTGGATCAAAAACAAGTGCTCTCGGATCATCCATGAATAGTCGGAAGTGTACGGCTATGATTGCAACGTCGGAATTGGATTCCATGCTGTGGAAAAGTCGTAAGCTCGGCGCTAGCCAAGCGATGTTTGTTGTCTGGGAGATGGTGAATGACCTATGAGAATTGGACATTTGGATTTTTTTCTTTTTTCTTATTGGTTTGTTGTTTGGGAACTAAAGGATATTGGTGTCATTGAGGCTGTTGAGATGATTTTTTTCAGTTGGAAATTTTTGATAGACATCAGTTAGTTTGTTACTTCTAATTTTATTTGTATTATAAATATAATTTATTAATTATTTTATAATATTTTTTATTATTTTAAATAATTTTATTAAAGTAAAAAAATTATTTTAAATAAGAAATAATTATATATATTAAATGAAATTATTATTTAAATATTTTAAAATTATATTAATTATGATTTTATAATATAAAAATGAATATATTCAACGAATTTTTTACGCTATTAAAGATTAATGCTTGTCTTTGCAAAGCAGCAATCTGCAATACTCATTGATATTAGTTCGATTGAATCAAACATTAAACAGGTGAAGATGAGAGTGACTAAATTTCTATAAATATAAATTGGCAATTGTGTTTTGATTGTCATGACAGTTTAAATTATCCAATCGATACAGCGTTTAAGAGAAAATTTGTAAGTAATGTCTAATGCAAAAGGCAAACATAATATTATTCAAGGAATATTTTTTGTTTCTCAGAAGTGCTTTTTCTATACTACTTTGAATTAATATTATGCCGTTTTTTTTTTTTTTTGACTCATATTATTATGTGTTTTTAGTACCCAAAAAAAAAAAGATATAATTGTAAGACTATATGTTAATTGTGGGAATTACTAAAAAAAAATCTCTTTGTCATAGTAATTTATTACTTTTTTACAAATTAATTATTTCTATCTTACATATTATTTTAGAGCTATTTAATTTTTAGATCAATTGAGTTACTAAGTAATACCTTTTTAATAATTCATGACTATTTTTTTGGGGAAAAATAACAATCACAAGAAAAATAATGAATTCTACTGTAATGTATATAGTATATATTTAAAATTTTAAAGTATTTGATTTATTATTATTTATGATAATATTATTAAAAACAAAATTATTTAATAAATTATATGTATTATATATATTAACAAAAATTATATATCTTAACAAAATTATTATTAAAAATATTTAAAAATTATACTAATCAAAGATTATGATATAGTATTATTTTATAAAAATAAAAAAGGCAAAAAGTCACAGTGATAATCAATATTTTGAAAACTGGACTAACTAGCCGATTGGACTGATAAAATTAAAAATCAGATTGTAACCAATTTGATTTGGAATTCGAGGTAATTTTTATATTTTTAAATATTATAAATATATTTTATATTTTTAAAATTATTTTAATAATATTTTTAAAATTTATTTATTATTAAATAAATTAAATTAGATCAATCAGGTTGATCAAACTAATTCCATAAATCAGCTGACTGGTATAATTTTAAAAACATTGGCGATAACTAAAGTAGCAGATTTTATTTCGTACCGTGCAGGCCTGCCCAATAAAGTTTGGGTGTCAGCTTCTTTGTTTGGATTCACATATCGGCCTAGCCCAAGGTCTGTCCCTAACACATCTACCATTGCGTTTAGCACCTAGGAAATCGATTTTCTTTCCAACAATGATACGTGTAGTGATCCTATTTCAATACTTTTATTTACTTTAAATTCTTTATTCCCATTTTCTGTTTATTTCATTCATTTTGTAGTACCGAACTTTTTTTTTTTTTCCAAATAAAGAGAATGTTTATTATTTATAAATATTACGTATAAAATTATCTATAAAATATATAAATTAAAATTTATAATATATAATACACTATATTAACATTAAATATATTAAATTTAATTTAAAAATATTTATAGTTATGTATTTAAATATAATTATATTGACAGAATATTTGGTTATATACATTATGCTTATATCAAATCACAACTCAATATACACTCCAAACTTATCCTAAATGATTGTGTATATGATTAAGAGCAGGCGGGTCTTTACTTCTCTCTCCTCTATTGTACTATGACTCAAGAAAAAAGTTTACAAGTCAACATGTCCTCAAATGAGCCCATGCTACAAATATCTAATCTATTATTGGATAAATATTTTGTAAATTACTCATATAAAAGGTTGATAATAATTCATAGGATAAATCAAACTTTTATTTAAAAAAACAAAGAATTAGGGAAAAAAATCTCACATTATAGCTAGAAAATAAACACTACAAATAAATATAAAATTATATTTATTATGATAAAAAAATTAATGAAACACAAAAAGATTATAATGGAATCACGTTTATTTTCAATATTTTAATGAAAAAATATGCATATTTTATTCACTTTTATTTTTTTAAGTTTTGCTTTTTGCACTTTTATTTCTACAAATTGTTCTTATGTACTTTCATTTTGATTGAATTTTATTTTTTATACTTTTATTTCTATAAAATGTCTCCTTACACTTTTATTTTTATTAATATTTTTTCTCTCATTAACATAGCGTGGAAATAAATATGTAGAATAAGATGTTAATAAAAATAAAAGTGCAAAGAAACAATTTATATAAATAAAAGTGTAAGGGATAAAACTAAAAAAATGAAAGTGTGGGGGCAAAATATGTATTTGTCCTATTTTAATTGATAGTAACCCAAAATAATGTGAAAAAAGAAAAAAAAATATTTAAGAGAAAAATAAACGAGGCGGGAGACAATCAAGGCTTTGCCGATATGGAAAATGTTTATTAATTTGAATGCTTGTTAATTTAATTTTTGAAATTATAATGTAACATCTATCTTGACGAATCTAAGTAATTCAATATTCTCTAAAGTTGTATTTTATACAGTAATTCATAACTAGTGAATATTATTTTACATCAAAATAGTCTAGTATTGACTAATTAAATATATGTGAAATTATTGGATGCTTTACCAGTGATTTAGAAACATCTGATAATTTTAATGACAGACTACCTACTACAAGATCTAGTTGAAAAAATACTTTGTTTTAAAATTTTATTTAAAAAAAATATTCCAACTGTTTTTTATTAATTTTAATGACATGCGAAAATTTTCAAATGATCATATATATATATATATATATATATATATATATATAATTTTCATGTTTATTTAATCAAATTATGTGCATAAAAAATCAATAAGATCTAGGAGCTATATTATTTCAATACTATATTGATCATTTTCCCAACTTTAATAAATAAGTTGTCTTTTCTGTCTTTTTTTTTTATTACTAATAATCTTATTTGTCATAAATTGAAACATAATAAATGTGTCTAAGTGACATTAAATAATTAATATTATTTTTCAATAATAAATTTACCCTTAATAATTATGAGTATTCTCAATATAAATTTAAATTTTATTAAAAATTATTTAATCTATTGATTAATCCCATAAATATATCTCAATAAATGTGTATTAAATTTGCAATTATATCCCTTTTAAAACGTATTTATGTATGTCAAATTTGGATAAATTTTTTAAAAAATCAATTTATCATGTCAAATTGTGAATTAATTAATCATAATCTGTGATATATGTAACTTTGTTTAAATTAAATAATATTTTATAATTGTTCACTAATTTATACCTAGAGTATATTATTTAAATATTTGTTTATTAGATGATTCATCATGAACTCAATTTACAAAAAAAATTTTGGTTAATTTGAGTCAAATAAGATATATATATTTTTCTAATTGCATTTTCTTTTTTTCTGTTATCAAAACACCAATGCATATATGTGCCCAGTAGTGTTTAATGTTAGATAAAAATGTCTATTTATACTCATTGAAAGTAAAGATATGAGAAATTAGTGTCTGTCTTTATTATTTCAATTATCTATTTTTTTGGACATCTTAAAATATATATCACTTTTATCAAATAAAAATATTTATAATAAATTTTCTTAATTTATCTTCTTTAATTATTAAATTAGTAAATATATTTAATTTTTAATTTTTATTAAATATGACTAAAGATGTAAATAAAAAATATATATTATAAATTAATAAATTAATAAAATATTAAATATATTTTATTAAACAATATGAAAAACAACAAATTAAAATTTTGTTAACACAGTACATCAAAATTTGGACCCATTCATGTGCCTAAACATCAACCTAAATCGCAAAAACTTGGATCCTCTTTTTTTATTTTTCTTCCACGAATTGACACAACAAATTTTAAGCACACAAAAGAGGAAGCAAGAAAACAACACAAATGACAAATAGATGGCACAAATTAACCTATCAGAGCTGTCTATGTCCTCATCTACTATTTATTAAAAACCTGACCAAAATTAAAATAAAACACCAACCCAGTACGATCCATACATCTTCGCTTGTTCTCTTTCATCCTCCACCCGCCCACCCATCTTGATGAGATTTTCTTATAGATATGCATGCATGGATGCGTGCAATGAAGGTTCACTAGTAGTTAGTACTTAGCCTCTCGTTGAAGCCTCATCTGTTGATAAAACTGAGCAATAAACAGCTCAGCCTTGACGTCTATCATCTCGTCCCCATCCTTATCATTGCCGCTATCCAGTGCATTCTCCTCTTGGCCATTTTCGCCATCCCTTTCATCGCCCTTATCAAGATCCTGAAGGTTTTGTGCCGATGCATATTGGCTCATACCACCCGATAATGATAAAGCTGAGCTTGCGTGAGCTGGAGACATCGGTGGCGTAAAAACCTCCATATTATCCACGGCCACGTCCGGGATGGTTGGTGGGACCTCCGCCTCCGTGAGCCGCGGTGGAGGTTGGTGGCTTTGAACGTGCAAAGGACGCATGCAACCCACAAGTTTCTTCCACTGGGAGGCCGTTTCGCAAACGACAGGAACAGAATTGGATTTGCTAGATTTCTTATGCGTGAACATATATAATGCTACCTTAATGATGCGCATAAGGCCGCGCTTTTTCTTGGGGCGGAAGCCATCACGATCACGGTTGTCCTCACTTTCCTTGGTAATTGCTATTGCTATTGCTATTGCTCCATCAGAAACGGCAATGTTTGATGAATTGAGTTCCATCAAAGGGAAGAAAATTGAGGTTTGTGGCGGGGCGGGGTTGAAGGAGCAGATGGGTGGTTTGTTTTTTAAGGGGTCTCTCTCTATCCTGCCTAAGAGCAGGAAGAGAGAGGGAGAATCTTGAGAAAAAGAATTACGAGGGAGGAGGGATATATATATATTATTGTGAGGCTTGACTTAAATTGGATGCCTTTTTTTTTTAAAAAAAAAAAATATTTTTAGAATGGCTTACAACTCATATTATTAGTTAGGTTTAAATTAATGAATATGAGTGAATGTGAATGATTAATCCCCGTTTTTTGTATACTGGGAATGGAAATGTTGGATTCGGTTTTAGAAATCTAATTGCCAGCTTTGGATGGAAGAAAGGGTACAATATTATAGAAGTAACTTGCAATGACAGTAATTAAATTATAATCTAAGTTTTACTATAAGTATGAAAATAACATCTTATTCAATTAATTTATTAAACTTTTATTATTTTTGCAACAAGATTTTGAGTAAAATTCTAGTTCTTAAGTTTTAAGAGTGCTAATATAATATTAATTTTTAATTTTATACGCTACGTTCACCTCTTATTTTCGATCTATCATTTTTTAAAAAAAAAAAAAAACTTATTTTCTATTAGATCATTCAAACGGGATTTATGTGCAACTCATCTAAGTGGGCTCCTGCAAATAAAACACCTAAATTATAGTTAGTCACAAATACTTTACAATAAAAAAAATAGACTACACAACCATTTAATATTCAAGTGTCAAAACTAATTTATAATCTGATAATTTATTACAATATTAAGAAAAATTCAATGATCTAATTAAATAAAATTTTAATATGTAACCATGACTAAATTTTTATCATATTTTATTATTATAATCTATTCAAATTAATAAAGTATCAAAAAAATTGAATCAAGTCTTCTTGAGAATGATTAAATTATGTCATTTTGAATTATGAGTCAAGTCAAAATTTTTTAGACATGATTAAATTATTATTTTGAGCTATGAATCAAGTCAAATTAGATCATTAAATCAATGCACAAAAAGAAAATTTAATTCTTTTTCAAATTAAATCCACTTGGATTACTCTTAATTTTAAATCTGTAAATAAAAAATATTTTTTAATTTAAATTACACAATTTATGACTCGATTTGAAAACTATGATATGACCAGAAAAGAACATTCACCACATCAAATTCTAATTATTTGCTAATATAGCTATTTCCAGCAAGATTAGTTTTTTTTAAAAAAAAATTATTTATTTCCTTACTACTGCACACAATCATTCCTAGCTCAATTTGATAAAAATGCGAATGCATTTATGATGCACAATAATCAATCCATACAAATTCAAAAGTTACCAAATCCGACCACCACAATTCAATCCAAAATTAATATTCCTAGATGTATCATTTAATTTGGGAGTTTTAAGTTGAAATTACATGTATAAATAACAAACCAAACCAATTAGAAATAAAATTTATTATTACATTGATGGTGATTTTCTCCTTGTTAAAATTTTATCTCCATCATAGCCAGACAAAGTCCTACTCTTTTCTGCAGCTACGCTCGGATAAATATTGAAGCATGAGAGAGAGAAGAAACGGAAGTGCAATAACCCTAGCTAGTTTCATGAGAGATATGTGGTATATATCATGGCCATATAGCAATCAATCAAGAAGATTGAGACGACGTTGTTATTTGAGGAAAACAAACAGTTAGGGTGTGGTTTAAGGAGGTTGTTTCCACTGTCCATATAGGCGCAAAGTCATGCCAATAATTGAAAAAGGCGCAGCATTTTTTTTACTTATTTTTTGTGAATTGTGAGCTAAGTTTATCTCATAATTGAACTGCTTTATCATTCTCACCACCCAACAATCCCCAGCTTTTTTTCTTTCTTTGTTTCTTTTTTTAAATGTAATAATAAAGGAAAACGATAAAAGTGCCCAAACTTTTCTTTTGAAGATAGGTATCCAAAATCTAATAATAATTTGATGGCCCAAAAAACATGGGTCTATGAATGAAACAAAGTGTGACCAGATTAAATGTAACTGATGATAGTCAGTAAATCACCCTCCTTGTGTAACCTAAACAAAAATCAATTTCTCTTGGGTACGGTTAGCCACAATTTTTTCCACCAAATTCCTGATTTTTTTTTTTTTCCTTTCTAATGCCTGATTCTCATTGCCTAACTATATGGCTACATGGGAACTTTTACATATTTAACATACAGCAGTAAGTTATGATTACACTAGTCTAGTAGTTCAATCATGGATAATTTGTGATAATTTAGAAACTTAATTTTGACTCCTTTACATATTGAATACAATTATGATATAAATATACATAACTCTAATTTCTTATAAATATTTCTGATGTTTCAAAACGTATTGATACTAATAAATGACATGATGGGCTTGATGTTATATATTTTGAAAATTAACAACAATTAGCTACATATAAACAGAATCAATTTTTTAAAGAAAAAAAATTGCCTTTGTCACAGTTATAAGTATAATAGAACCTAGCACCCTTTTTCTTTCTTCACTTTAGTCAGTACCATGCAATATTTAAGAGAAATAATTAATGGTAGCTGCTGTTTCTTTTACTTACTTTTTTGATATTTCAATGCAATTTCACTTACGTATGGGACTAGTCCACAATTACCGATTAAACAGTTGCTAGAATAAAGATATGTCTAGAATTGTGAAAGACAATTTTTGTGAAAATAAAAATAAAAACAATTATTTTTACAAATTGATAATAGATTTTTTTTAATATAAATTTTAAGAGTCAAAGATTAATTTTGGAAAAAAAAAACTCAATTTTAATTTTGTGAATAATTCAATTAATCTAAAATAATAACTAAACTCCTTTATTAATAATTAAAAATCTCTCAACACAGAAAATTTATAGTTTAATTAATCAAAAATTATACATATATATATATATATATATATATATAGAGAGAGAGAGAGAGAGATACCAATCATGTTTTAAATATATGCTAATTCTTTTTTTTTCTTTTTATTATTTTAGCTTTTCATGAACTAATTGTTGTAAAAACTAGCGAATGATTAACGTCAAAGGAATTGCATAATCAAGATTCAGGACTAGTTTTTTATAATAAGGGTGAAGATGACAATACGATAATTTATTTTCTTCATAAAAAAGAGGAACTAGGAATTTTTTTTTTTTAGAAAAAGGAGGAATTATCTTCTTTTTTTTTTTTTTTTTGGAAAATACCTGTAGTTTTATTTTATATTATTCTATGCACCATACCTATATTTATAACAAAATTAAGGTAAATCTTGTAATTATACACTCAAGAAGACAGAGAGGTTCCATTTTTCCAGCTGGACATTACTTAGCTTATGTGGTTTACTTGCGAATGTTTGTTTTCTTCTATACATGGAATTATACCAGCTTCACTTCATTATTCACCTTCAACTACACATAAATGGCACAAAGTTTTACAATGTGAGGGATTCAGATGTATCTTAGTACATGTTAGGAAACAACAGGTGTCACCCCTAATATTACAATTTACTCTTTCCCCTTCTGTTTTTGGTGGGAATTAATTTTGCAGGACCCATGATATAATATGGTCTATCCTCCATAGCCTCTTGCGGATGTCCGTACTGTAAGGCATGGCCAGCGGCCAGCCAGTTCACTTCAACTGGGTTTATTAGGTCTGTCACGTTCTACTAAATATTTCAAGTATAAGAATTGAATAATCCGTAATGTAATTAAGATTTTTTTTTCCCATAATTTTAGGGAGAAATTCATCTCTTTTTATTCTCTTGAATGTTAAAATATTATTATTAGGTAATTAGTCTAAGCTTGAAGCAATAAGTAAAGTGTACGTAAGGATTTTTGATTCCTCATGATATGCTTGTGGAATGGTTACGGGAACAGCACTGCTAAAAACTGAAATTGTTTGTTTCCTACCTACATTACTTGTCCTGGATTGGATATCTTCATCACATGGACCATACGTTTTAATTTAAAATATTATACATATATAAATTATGTATACGTCTCTAGAGATTTATATTTTTCAATAAAAAATTACAGCTGTATATATTTAGCCAGATTCTTAATTATTTTTATTTTTTTATAAATAATTTGCATTTGCATTTAATAATTTGTAAGAACAAAATACCATGTAAAAGTCATTCCATTATGCAACGCTTTATTCGATCAATTTTTTTAATTATTTTTTAAAATTTCCAATGCTATAACAGGAAAGAAAAAATTAAATTTGTTTACATATATATTCCTTCCATTTCTATATAATTGACAATTTAAGAGATTTCACTAGTATCAAGAAATTATTAATTAGCCTTAATTTTAGAAGAAAATGAGTGATTAAGACTAATATTAATAATATTGGATTGATGAGTCTAAAAGTAAAATTGAGGGAAAAAATTTATTTTTATTAATTGTATAAAAATGACAGATATATGAATTTAAATTTTTTGTTTGAATAATTAGTTATATAGAAGCATAAAGAGTATATATATGCGATAGTAATTAGCTTTAATAATTAAGAATTACAATTGCAATTAATAAATCTGAATTAATTAGTGGCATAAACTTGGCATGTGGTTTAGAAATTAAAGCCACGGTGGTCAAGTGCGTGTATCACAGTCACGTTATTGAACTAGTGAATTTGATATATTTTAATTAAAAATAAAATATTTTCTTCATAACTTAAAATCCATCTTATCGTCTCCTTATTAAACCAGCCACCACCAAGTTGTTTAATTAAATTTCAAATTTTAGTTTAATTGAAGAAGAAGAAAGGAAGTTTTGTAGTCATTTAAATGCTCTGATAAGCAAGGATTTAGAGAATGTGAAACTTTCTCATTAAATCTTTTTTTTTTTTTTAATTCAATTGTATTGAACTTTTAAATGTGAGTTTTCGAATGGAACTTTAGTGCATATATGTGTATTAATATTTAATTTTAAAATTCTAATTTAATCTTGATTATTATAATAATCGATTGCTATTTTTTTTTTAAAAAAAATTATGGAGATTGAAGCCTTTGTCTCTATGATAGAAAGTCAAGGTGGACGAGAAATGGGTGTTGTTGATATGAATAGTAGGAAAATTTTGTTCTGTTTTTATTCTTCTGCACTGTTATAAGATTTGATATATTTTGCTTATCATTTTTGTGACAATGAAATTGCTTTATGTTCAGATGGGTCCAATTGAATTTGAAAATGTTACATCGATTATCTATGCTCTCAATTGTTTGATCATGAGAGCTTCTTTTCTTTTATTCTTGTTTTCTTAATATTGTTATGGTTTTTGGATGAAAAAACTAATTCTTCTATTTTGATTTTATTTTTTAATTTTATTTTTTTAAAAAAAAACATGAGTAACAAAATAATAAAAAAATGATTATGTTTTCGATAATTAAATTATTTGATTATTTATATGTCTGAATGCATGTAACACACCTCTTGCTTTATGTATAAAAAGATTTAAATTATTTGGAAATCAAGAATTTTGATTTTAATGGATAGTAAAATTAATTATGAGATTAATTGGAATCACTATAATAATTGAGGGGCCAAATCAAACTTTGCTCCATATACGTTCATATAGAGCTCCCTCTCTCTTTAATTATACATTCTATTCTTATAAATAAAATAACGAATAAAAAGGGAATAATAAGAATCAATTAATTAATGTCTAAGTTAGTATAGGAGTTCGGGTCCTTAATTTCTTGGAAGTATCAAACACAACCAATTAATGGGCGAGCGTTTACTTGGACCAAGTCGTTAAACCTGTCTTTTAGGGAAATTACAAAATACTTCAACGAAAAGTTTGTATTGGGTTCATGTCAACCATTTGTTTCTTTCCTGATTTTCGCCATCTATACCACACTTAAATATTTCTACTTGAAAATATTTCTTAAAAATGAAAATAAATTAATTATTTGTGAAGCATTTATTGGTAGGTATGGATCCCAATGATACATGCCTAAAATGTTTTTACTCAAATTTTTTGTTGGCAGAATAAACGAATAATTATGATGAGAAAATAAAAAATCTCTAATTAAAATGTAATTCATTGGATATATATTATATTTCTTTTTCTATTTTTATGAGCTATCTAACTATAGTACTTTAAATATATATATATATATATATAATTAACAATAAAAAATAATTTTTTTAATATACAATTGAAATCTTCTAGAATTAGTTTGTATTATTACTATTAGTGAACTAAATCTGTCTCCACCCACCAAAATTAACACCTCAATGCAGCTCAGGGTTATTTTTTTAGCATTAAGGAAAGCTCCAGCCAGCTAAGCAAGTACAACCCGCGTACAGCCTTGTCCCAACCGCCCATAGTTCACATTTCCACACCAAACAGCTTTTTTATCAGCTTTCTAAGAAATGAGAGTAAGATGGCCGCGTATCAAAATCTACATGACTTATATATATATATATATCACTCTCCCAACTCCCATCAACAAATCATCAGCAGCAAAACACAAAGTGAAAAAGATCATATCACGGCACCAACAAAAACTCAACTTTCAGGTTTCAGCAACTAAAACTATAAAGATCAACAGAAGATGGCAGGGAACAGAAGATGGAACATCTTGCGTATGGCATTGTTGTGGGCAAGAAAAGGTGGTATGTTCAAGAGACGTTTTATGGTTGAACTACGTGTTCTACCTAAGTTTCTTAAAAGCTTAGGCCACACTACTACTAGTCGACATACCCAATTCCATTATGGGGAGCGCCAGCTTTCCTTTGATAAGACCCCTATTTTTCATGTCAAGATGCACCGCCCGGCCTCCATGAGATTCTACATCCCTTGCATTACCCCACAAGTCAATTTCGATTACGATTTCGATGAAGTTAGCGATGATCAAGAAGAAGGAGCTGGGTATGCATTTTATGATGAAGGGAGGAGGAGTTTCTTGAAAGGTAGTGGACAGGAAGAGGAATTTTGTTGTGCGCATGAGGAGAGAATTCCAGAGGAGGAAAAAGGGATTGATTTGAGAGCTGAGGAGTTCATAGCTAAGTTCTATGAGCAAATGAAGCTTCAAAGACAAATTTCTTATTTGCAGTATAATGAGATGCTAAACAGAGGCGCAAGTTGATCATTGATCATTTTCCTACACAAATTTTCTCCTCCTTTTCTTGGTTTCCTTTGTTTTTTTTTTTCCTATTTTTTTGTAAACGAGGTATTTGCGGCATTTTGCAAAGCGTCTTCTGGTGAGTTTGATAAATTCTGCAATTTATTCTTATGAGACTACGGCTTTGGATAGATTTTCTCTTGTGAGATCACATATAATTTCTAGAAGGAAAAATAATATCAAGCATATGTACACATTTGCTTGTTCAAGGCAAATACAGCATTAAGATCTTCAATTTCATTGTTACCACCCAGTTGTGGTGAACAACGCAGGTTTTCTTACTCCCTGCAAAAGAGAAATTTTAGACTTTAAAAATACAGGTTTTATCACAGCAAATCGCAACCATGTGATAAATGGAGTGCGGCTACACATCTATTTCATATATATATATATAAAGGGAAAACAAAAATTACTCGAAGTGATGTGTGGTAACTAATTAGATCACTATGGTAAATAATAATGTAATCAATTATCACATTTTTTATTTACTTATTTTAATTAAATTACAAATTATGATTATCTATTTTTTATCATATTTTAATAAAAGTTCGTAATATTAAATTTAATATTATATTAGTTTATAAAAATAAAATAATATAAAAAATAGTCAAAACTCTACAATTCAATATTAATATAGTAATAATTATTATGTACATAAATAGTAAATGAATATTAAAAAATTAAATTCTAAATTCTAAATAATATATATTAAAATTTCATTATACTAAATATATTGTTGGCATTAAATTTTTTATTTTAATATTATTTAATAAATATAATAAATAATAATACCATTAAAATATATAATTTCACTTTAAAACTCTAAAAAATTTAAAAATAACTTCAAACCTCACCGGGCGAATAATCGAAATACGGACTAATTTCCAGTATATGGTGTAGAAATTGAGTACATTGACTTTTATGTTGGGTCACATTTTTCAGTTGAAAGAGAATATTAGCAACAATCATTTGCTAACACTTTCTTCTAATACATCTTTTTTTTTTTTAATTTTAAAATTTCAATTTGATATTTCAAAGTTATGTATTATGATAATTAAAATATACTATTTAAAAATTAATTATTTTATTTATTATAATTAAGAATGATAATAAAACAAAAACTTTTCGTTTTCTATTGAAATTCAAACCGATGAGTGAGAATTGTCTCATTTTCTCAAGGAAAAATACACTCTTTATTTTGCGTATGTCCATGAAAATCCTCAATTAAGATCCTTACATGACCCTAAAAAATGCGTTTTTTAATTTTTACATTTACAATATATATTAAAAAAATTTAAAAAATAAAATTAATGTGTGACAAATCTATGCAGAGACAAGGACGGAAGGAACGTTCTCCTCATTAGGGTAAAGCTGAAGACAGTAGATGACCTCCTCTAGCTAACTTTAACTGATTACCTAATATAATAGACAATTTTAAATTACTAAAATGAAAAATCACTTGAGGCAATCAAGTGACAGTTTGATAACGTATTATTGGCATGGGGCTCATTTTTCTTTAAACGATTTCTTAAACTCCGAAAAATTTCCCAAAGTGCTCTAAAGCACAAATCTCGCAATATGGCTAGTGCCTTGCAATTCTTCTCTCAAAGTGCCGAGGGAAGATCCACTCAAGAAAATACTGAGAAAAAAATTGAAGTATAAATTATTATTTCACATGCAATACAACACAGTAGTAGCGTAACCATTGCATCTGTGACATGCACCCATTTTAAAAATAGAATTTCCAATATGTATCTTGGAAAAGAAATTACCAGAATCCTATTTTGATTCTAGTTAGTCTAACATTGTGACTATAAATCTCCTTTTGACTCGCGTTAATCTACATGAAATCAAATCTAAAATTCAATTGTAATTCTAAAAAAACAAACACAACATAAATGAAAGTCGAAATACCTTACTTCCATCCCAAATTTCTAATTTTATTTTTAGGTTGATCCATATTGGCCCTAGTAATTCATCTTTGGACTGCCTAGCGCATGTGTTACAAAACAGGTTATCCCATATCAAAACCCACTTTGCACGCTCATACATGTCTGATGTATAAGGATAGCGATGCAACTCAACCAGCAAAAAGCATTCGATAATTGCTAACTTTTCCTCCATTAAAAAGTTACATCACATGATCTGCATTAACTAAAGCCAGAGGCTACTAGACTTCATTTCCTAAAGAGACTCGTTAGCTGCAAACGTTAAAACGTAAATAAAGTTACATCCGCAACAAAACGAAAAAAAAAAAAAAAAAAGATGTCTTGGGTGATAAGTGAGACAATTTAAAAGTGGACACTAAGGTTTGAATCTCATCAATATAATCATCTTTAAAAAGAAAAACAACAAAAAGAAATAGGACAGGCCCAATGTTACCAGGCCCATGCCCATCCTAGTCCCAAGTCTATCAGAGGGATCAACCCAATGCCAATAACATGATATTTCTTGTACCTACACTAACAGACCATTTGGTTGATATCTAGAATCCAAAAATATCATTGGCATGTTGCCTATCAATGGTATTACAATGACTTGTATTAATCGGTATAGGAACTGCCACTGCCGATTAATTGTAATAATTCAAAACCAGGGCAGAAAGCACAGTTCGACACAAATGAAAAAGGGTCAGCAAGGAACTTCTTTCAATCTAATAAGTCCTTAAAAAAATTTTCAAACTTCTTCCATCTAATCCTTTCCTCAAAATTTTCCTCTTTCTTATGAGAAGAACTACCTCATAAAACTGATTTTGAAGCTTCAAGAAAATCAAACTCCATTCTTGTGATTGTTGAGATATGCTTCCAACTGTCCCGTAGCCGCCAATATAAAACCTACAGTACAAATGCCCAATTTACATTAATTGGGTGAAGGTAGAGATTGTAGAAAGCATCTTCTACTCATTTTCCATCAGTAAAATGGATTACTTTCCAGACTTAGACCACCAATAAATAAATGCATGATCGAAGTTATGCAATAGAATCTAACAAAGAACAATAGTCAATAGTAATACGAATAAGAATGCGTCATTCGGAAATCAGAGTCATTAGAACTTAAACATCTGTTTTTGTTGCTGTTTTGCACTAATCTTCTCCTTAATCAAAACCCTTCATGCCTTTATTCTTCTCCAATGACTCTCACTCCGTATTCCTAATTCGCTCACCAAGGAATTAACACATCTATTGGTGAGAATAGTTCGACTAATGATAATAAGTACCTAAAAATAGAGGTGACGGCCTTCGGGGACGTGATTTAAACTCTGGATGAAATTGCACACCTATATAAAATGGATGACTTGGAAGCTCTAATATCTGCGGAACAAGAGAGATTTAAACTTAACTTCTAATAGCATTTTCTTTCAAGTAATGTCTCTATAGCAGAAAAAATGGCAGCTAGCTACACAAGCTTAAAACCAGTGAGCTCGAATCTGTGTCAGAGAATACCAACTAGAGAGAAATAAAATTGAACAAAAGAAAAGACATCCAGCGGATAGAAAATAAACCTCCATCCTTTTTCCTGTTTCATCCTTTCCGACAAAATTCAAGCCTCTTTCTTCTAGACCTCCAATAATCTCTGGGTTTACCTGAAGCAAAAATGACAAAATAATGGACCCATGCCTATCAAAAGATATGGAATTTATTGAGCACTTCTCTTCCATGTCTTAATCTTGCAACTAACCTCATATCTATGACGATGCCGTTCATCTACGTATTGAGGATTCCCATACCTAGCAATTAAAATCCATTAAAATAAGTTAATGCATGCATCAATTACTCAGATCAAAGAGGTCATCTGAACGCATTGCAGGCAACCTCAAATCTAATGTATGGCAACAAGCAAAGAACGGTTGGTGAAAAAAATGACAAGGCAAGGAAAAACAAAACTTATTTTATCCATCCGCTAATACGTCTTTGGCTTCAATATAATATAGTTGCACCATTGCTTGTTTTAAATTTCAGAGGCAGCTTTAATAGTTTTAGGTACAAAGATATTTAATATATAAATGGAACACCCACTATGCTTACGAATTTGTACTGAGCAGTAGTGTCTAGATAAAATACCTTAAAAAATATTGACAATTTGTAATTTTCAGTGACAAGGGAGTTTCCCATAAAATCGAAGAATGAAATCCAACACATACAGTTTAGCAGTGATACAATCAGGGGTCTGGAATAATGTTTTCCTAGATCCTAGTCTCATTGTGCTTCCCATGTGTGTTGTTGAACCCTGCATTTAATGTAAAATAATAAAAACGTTAAAAATAAAATGCGCTACCACTATGGAGAAAGTAAAAAGAAAAAGAAAAAGTAGAAGTGACAAGTACAGTAGATTCATACCTCAGGCATAAAAATTACAACACGATCAGGAGTTTGGGCATCAAACTCCTCGCTATTTGCTCTTTCCAAACCCAAAACCTAAAACAAATAATTAGAAAAGGGATGCAAGGTTATGAAATAGAACACATCTTAGAAAAGAACCACTTACAGATCTAGCAAACTCAATAACAGAAATTTGCATGCCCAGGCAAATCCCAAAATAAGGAACATTGTTCTCTCTAGCATACTTAGCAGCCAACATCATTCCCCTCACGCCGCGATCTCCAAACCCACCTGGCACTAAGACACATGCTGCATTCTGTAAATTAGATTTTGACAAAAACATTAGCAAAAACAGAAAAGAAGAGAGGGAAAAATCACCCCTTCACTTTCTATTGAATACAGCCACATGGGAAAATAAAATAAAATAAAATAAGAGAGGGTAAAAAGAGAAAGGGAGAGTTAAAACAATCAAGCCCCTAGTGAGATGAAGTCTGAAAACACCAAGTTACAAGAAGTTAACCCAAAACACTCATTACAGTCTATTTTGGTTGCTTTTTACCACCTTTATTTAGACAATTGGAGAACCCCAACCCCACAAAATCATAACTCTCCTTGTCCATAGTTGCTACCATATCGTTATCAATTTACTTTTGAAGAAAACATACAAATAACTTGAGCAATGATTACAACATCAATGCCTAAGAAATCAGGGGAACAACTGCAGGAAGAAGTTTGAACATCAATCTTATAGTAATTGAGACAATCAAGCAGATCTCACGATGTAAATTTCAGATAACAACAAAAAGGCAGAAAAGAAAAACTTCAACATCATTTTGGTATGTGGCAAACCACAAGAATTGAAAGAAAATAATAGCACTAAAGAGAATTGAATCTGGGAATTTCAGTAGTGTTCTTCAGCCAAAGATGTTGGGAAAAGCCAAAGATTTTAGGGGGAGATGCCTGTGTAATGGGAGTTACAAGAAAAGGGGATAACTCAAGAAAAAAGACAAACACATATTGTTAGTGGAGTGTAAAGCTTACCCTCAAAGTCTTCCATGCAGCAGCATGTGCTTCTGGTGTCTATGTAAGATAGAAAAGTATTATTATCAAAGTGCAAACTTTTCACAAAAATATTTAACAGGAGGCTACATAAAACTAGCAAGGACTTGATACCAATTTGGCACTATCCTCTTCAAGATCTGAAGCTGCAATCCAATCAATTGATGGCTTTAGAGAACATGCAATACAAGCATGTAGAAGGGCCTGCAAGCACAAAGAAGCATAACAATGAGAGGTTGATGTAATGATGCCCATATTGCAATCAAGCAAACCTGTCTGTTCACACACGGTCTGGTTCAACAAAGCAGAACCTGTCTGCTTACACAAGGTCTGGTTCAACAAGGCAGTCTTAAAGAATAAATATAAGAAATAAGTAACTGATGGGCACATACTATTATGATAAAAAAGAAAGCATAATTATCAAAACTTGTTTGCTAGAGATAATGGTAGTAGGTGGCATGTGGATTTTGGGGTTTTACAAGAGGGACATGCTCAACTTAGGAGGAAGGGGAGGCTTTGTGTGCTCCTGTAACTGCTGAAGAGATTGAATGGGCAATGTCAATATTGGGAAGGATAAAGCTCCTGGCCCTGATGGGTTCACCAGTCCATTTTTTAAAAAGTGTTGGGCTATAGTGGGTAGTAATGTAGTAATGGCAGCTCAGGGGTTCTCTCAGACAGGAAAATTGCTGAAGCAAATTTGAAATTATTGATATGACAATTATTCCAAAAATTTCCTAATCTTGAAGGCCTCAGTGACTACAGGCCAATTGCTTGTCGTGGGGTGTTCTATAAATGAAACAAATAGGATGAAGGTGTTACCAGTGCTGGTGTAATCAGGTTAGGGCACTTTCATTCCTGGGAAGGAAGATAGTTGGCAATGTCTTTTTAGCTCAAGAATTGGTAAGAAATTATGATAGGTCTCAAGGTCCCCCTAAATGTTCTATAAAAATTGACCTTAGAAAGGCCTAAGATTCAGTAGCATGGAATTTTTTAGAGGAATTGTTTTTGGAATTAGGTTTTTCCTTACAGATTTGATTCTTGGATTATGATTTGCATCAAATCCAATAAATTTTCTGTGATGGTCAACAGAACTCTATGATGCTTTTTCAGTGGAAGTAGCAGGGTGAGACAAGGAGACCCTGATTGTCATGGAGTACTTGTCTAGATTACTGAACAAAGCAGCTAGGACTGATTTTTATTTTCTACAAGGGATGTGAGAGGCTAAGGATAAATCATGTTTGCTTTGCAGATGATCTATTCCTTTTTTTGCCGTGGGATGTTAAGCCAGTGCAGTCCTTCAACATAAGTAGGAAACTTTTTCTAAGGTATCAGGATTGCAAATTAATCTTGACAAAAGTGGTATCTTTTTTGGATATGTGAAAGATTTTGTGATTATTCAGGTTTTGGGTACTAAGAAAGATAAGCTTCCTGTTAAATACCTGGAAGTACCTTTGATTTCTACCAAGTTGGCTCTTTCAGATTGTAAAGCTCTTAAGAGAGGATCACCAGGAGGGTTTCAAATTGGGCAGTGAAACACCTCTCCTATGCTGGCAGACTTCAACTTATCAATCTAGTGTTGGTTAGTATGAATGTCTACTGAAGCCCCATTCATTCTTCTAAAGGTTGTTATTAGGAAAGTAGAGATTTCAACACATACAAAAAGCCCATAATTTATAGACCATGTTTGAGATTATAAATAATATTTTCATTAGAGGCCTACAATTGTAACCCATAATCATTCACACATATAGAAGGGAGAGGGAGCTTCTCTTTCATAAGAGAACCCCTCCCAAAACCTGTTTGTGAGCAATGTTGGATAAACTTCCCACATACTCAACACTTTTTTTTTTTTTTTTTAAATTAAGCTATTATACTAGATATAACTTATGATACAGAGAATACAACATACTTTAATATGTATCTAAAATTTTGTCATAATAAGTATTAAAATTGTGAATTTTAACGGGTTAAATTTGGTTGAGAACCAACTTAAATTTATTAATAAATAAATGTAAATGAGCATGTTCATTAACCACAAATAAAGTTTGTTTCATGGATATAAATGACCTGAGTACAAATATGCTTGAACTCGGCTCATTTATGTAAATGAGCTTAAAATCTTGTTCGATCTTGTTTGGCAAACATAATAAACAAACACGAATGAACTCTTAACGAGTTTGTTTGCAAACAGTTCACCAAACACACTAGATTATTTGCATCCCTATTTAAAATCATCTCAATCATAATTAACTAACAATAGTCAGTAACATCACAATATTACACAAATATATACTGATACTGCTATCTACTGCATGAAGATAAGGCCTTTCAATAATTGTTCAATGAAACAAACTCATCATAGTGAGTAGTGATTCAAATTGAAACATCATATGATACCCTTTTCTTCCTCAAACTAAAACACCAAGATAAAAAGGTAACAAACCTTCATAACAGACAGATATGAATCTGTCAGGCCAACATACTTCCCTACCATTGCAATCCTCACCTGCAAATCTTAGTCCCATCATGTATCAGGAACAAGAAAAAATTATCAAAGAAAAGAATCACATGCTAACTGACAATAATGCTTACAGAATTGATGAGATCATCATATGTCTCGGCCATCTTGGTCCAATCTTGCAAATCAGGAGGTGCTGCAATGCTGAAATATACATTATGACCAGTTAATTAACATGATTAACCTTCCCAAACTCAATATCTCATTCATAGGTCATGCTCCATTTTCTTTACAAACAAAATATCCAGTAGGTTAAAATGTTAATGTCCTAACAAACTGATTAACCGCAATATAATCAATAAATCGCAATATAAATTGGCAAGGTCCCTGTCAGTACAAAAGGCAAAAAGAAAAGGCAATCAATTAAAACAGCTAACTTCAGGTAAAATCAAATTTACATCTAGCTTCATTCCATTAGACTAGAAAATTTCGAATAGGCCAAGGTTTGCTAGTAACGTGAGAGCGTATGTTCAACATGTGAAACTTAGATGTCCAAAAGAAAAAATAACCTGAGTAAGTTAAGCTGTTTCAGAATTGCATCATGAGCATTTTGGTTCTGTATATGGAAAAGAACATCGAGAAAATATAAATAAAAAATAGATTGAAGTTAAAAAAATCTGAAATTATTAAACTTTAGGGGAACCAAAGAAATGATAGACACCCTACCCTAAGTAACAAAGGGATGTGCCAAATGTTTGGAACATCATGGATATTGAGAATATTAGCAGCCTGCAAAAATCACAAAGAGCTATGTGAAATTCTGAATCAAAATCACATATATAAAGATTAAAAAGAAAAATTTATCAAGATTACCGGAACTTGACAAAACTGAGAAAGTTTCTCTCTCGTATTTTCCAATAAAGGCTGCAACAAAATTAATCAGATGAATTTTATGCATTAATCTGTCAAACGTAGACTAGAAGCCTATATCTATTAAAAAAAAAAATTGTCAATGTCATGATATCACTGTTCAGATATTTATATTCTAGGAGACTAGCACGCAGAAGAAGATACAAAGACTTTGAAATGTCCCTTGTGGAAAACAAGATATAATTTTGGTAACAAAAACTAATGCAATTAAGCACACATCAAAACGATCAGTCTTTAGCAGTTTCAAGAGATTTCCCAAGAGAGACAACAGAAATACAAGAATTAAAATCACCCAATCTCCAGAATGAGGTGCTTATGTAAATCTTAGTAGAAATATACAGCAGAGATTATTTGGCCAGAACATTCCTATCATTAGTCCTCTTACAAACATAAACATGTCAGGCAGGGAAAATGGCACACCTGAGCAGACCGACATGCCAATAGATGAGGAGTCAAGCCTAATGCTCTCAATTCACGGACACTGTGTTGTGTGGGCTTAGTTTTCTGTAAGCACAACGTGCAGGGGGTTATAATCACCAAACCAAAACATAATCAACATTTGACATTTAACAAAAGAATTCCAAATTCCAACGAGAAGGACTAAGAGTTATTATTAAAAAAAGAAAGGTTCAATGTGACCTGCTCTCCAACAACGCCTAGCACAGGTATCAGGCTCACATGAATGAGACAGAAGTTATTTTGTCCTGACAAAGGAAATTAACCTAAGAAATTATCACCTTAAATCATGAAATAATGTCAAGAACATTCGTAAGTACATATTCAAAAAATTTGTTACCCCCAATACCATATATGGATTCCCTTAGCATCACAATGGAACAAAGTTATCCTCCTATGTTTGGATTGAAGTACTCAATCAGTTCACTTGGCATGCAATCACACAAATTAAAAATAAGGATAACAGAATGAACAATGTAACAAAAATCAACTGAAACAAAATTCTTGAAAAGTATCTAGCCAAATCGGCCAAAAAGTTCACAAGACCTTCCGGTTTCCAACAATTTCCTACAAGACATTATATCATGACAAGGACTAATAATCAAACCAAAGAATGATGATCCATAAATAAACCAAGATAAGGAGCATAAACAATGTTCTGGAAGAGACAGCAAATGGCTTAACCTTACCAACTAAAAAGGATAATTGACGCAAAGCCTCAATGAATGGCATTGATTCAATGTCACCTAAAGGAGAAGAAGAAGGCACAAGTTATCCCTTCATGTGAAGTCAATGAGATAATGAAGAATAAGGCATCTAACCTATCTTGTTCCACACTGCTCTCACCTACAGTTCCTCCCAATTCTATCACACACACATCTGCAGGGCCCTCTTTTCCATCCACAGGTATGACAGCAACTGACTCAATCCAATTCTTGATGGCATCAGTGATGTGTGGAACCACCTGGAACTTATGCAAAGGTCAGTTACCAATGATCTCCACATGCAAGCAAAACAAGAACCATTTTCCAGTTATACATGAAAAAATCACAACCCAATAAGCAACAAAGCATCACCTGAACAGTCTTTCCAAGATAATCACCTCTCCTTTCCTTCTCAATCACAGACTGATAAAAATCAAACAAAACCGATTACTGAGGATATCTATAGAACTCCAGAACCCTACATACTTGAATCCGTTAAACAAATTCAAGTACCTGAAATATCTTTCCAGTAGTAATGTTGTTATCCTTAGTAAGTGTCACATCCAGAAACCGCTCATAGTTACCCAAATCTAAATCAACCTTTTAAAAGAAACCAAGGTATAAACCTGTTAATATATTAATCAGTATACCATTTCCCTACCAACCATTACATATGCACAAGCAGCAAAAATTAGTCTCACCCAAGATCTCTAAGAAAAAAGATAAGTATACATTTTAAAAAAAAAAAAAGAAAAACAAATGTTAAAAAGGTTAAACCTCTCCACCGTCATCGAGGACAAAAACCTCTCCATGCTCAAAGGGGGACATGGTGCCAGCATCGGTATTCAGATAAGGATCTGCAAGAAATATACGGAAATTGGCATGCAAAATATAAGTCTTTGAAACGTTATTTATGATGAAATAACTAATAAATAAGAAGCTAAACCAAGCAGCGATATTAACAAAATTAAATAAGACTTCTAAAGCAACATAAAATAGGACAAGCAAAGAAAACCTATTTTGATGGAGGTGACTCGAAGACCGCAAGCTTTAAGGACGACGCCTATGCTACTAGCAGTGACGCCCTTGCCGAGTCCGCTCACCACGCCTCCGGTCACCACCACGTACTTCATTCTTCTATCTGTTTGTGATTGGCTTTGGATTTTGTGGTGGCCGTTTGTTTCTTGCGTGTGTGTATGTAGGCCAAGTGTTCGTATTAATGTCTGAGCGGGAAAGCTGCACTTGAACCGCTTGCTTCTTCTGGACTTGCTCTGGAACCTTAACAAACCTAGGAGAGGAGAGCGGACTGCGCTTATGGACTTGCTAACTACGTATTTATACATTCTTCGTTTCTTACCGAAAGATTTTTGTTGGTGTTGTTCCGTAATGATCTTTAATTATTACACCTAAAAACGAAAAGTCAAAAAACTTTTAGTTCCGTATCTTATATCATATTGTAATTGACAAATTATTAATATAAAAGCAACCACGATACGGAAAACGAAAACTTCAAACTGATTTTCTGATGGTGACCATGAATATACTAAATATAAATTTTAAAATTCTAAAACACTTATTTTAAAATAAAATTTCATTTATCATTTTTTAATATAACCAAATATGAAATAAGAGAAAATCTCTCCATTAGAACAGAATTTTAGGGAAAACAGATGTAGTTTCCTTTAGTTTCCAAAGGCAAGTCAATCGTTATTATGTTATGTACATTCTCCATATATGCCTTCAACTTCTACTCGCTTTAGAGGGGGCAGAAGATGATATAGTCTCCATGCTTTGATTTATGTCAATCATCGCTAACCACATGCTTTTGCTTTATACTAAAATAGGAATCTAAATCTTTTTTTCTGAAGGATCGCATCAATGGGAAAAGTGTAATTTTGAATGGTTTCTCCACCGAGACATTGGAGAAGAGCACACCAAAAGGTCGCTTTCGCCTCGATATTCCTATGATTTATTTTTCAAGCATTATGGGCACCGAGATTGCATTTGATGCTTTGACCCTTTAAGGTTTATTCCCCTACTTTATGTCCTAACAGACAAATGGTGCTCATAGTTTTTTTGGTATATTAAAATATTTAAATGTGTTGATTGATAAAAAAAAAAAATTGTTTTATCCTCCTAATTTCTTCCCTCGTTTTCCAAAATCTAAATGTAAGATATTAAGAGTTACTATGTCCATTGAATTAATTAAAATGAATATAGTTTGGAGAAAGATTTTTTTAAGTTAAAGTAATTGCAACTTCCCATAATTGTTTAGATATGGATTTATCGACACAAGATTCCCTCAGTTAAAATACAGATCGACTCTTTCCAACTCAATAAAGAGATGAAACACCAAGCAAGCATACCATTTTTGTTGTTCCTGCTATATATTAATTATTCCAAGGTAAGTTTAACTAATTAGTCGTTCAATATAAATTTGTTCTAATCAACACCCACAACTGCAATGAAATAAACTTCTCAATCTGCATACACTAGCTGACTAATGCTTCAGGTTCTGGCTGCTTGGATGACCCTTTCTAATTCTAGCGCACAAAAATAACACAGGCAAGAGCCTGTCAATAAGAACGCACACAGGGAAACTGAAAGATGTAGATTTGGGATTCAATTTACTGGCTGCGCCAAACCAGATGCCTGTGGTAGATGTACCTCCAGTGAGATATCCGCCAAGAAATCTCAATCAGTTTATTCCAGTCCAGAATTTTCTGTAATCTGTTAGACAGTATGCAGCCAGGTAATCAGTATAAGAGCAGCTTGAGACCTAAGAAAAAAGAGTCACTAATGGACATCAGCAGCTTAATCAGTTCAAGAACTGTGGTGGACGGATAAGAGCCTGCCCAATTATCATAACAGTACTTTGGAATCAATTGCTACTCAGTTTCCACTAGGAATAGTTCCCGATGATTCAATAAAAAATAAATTAAACCACATCCATTAATTTTCGCTTCTAAACATTGAAAATCAGCTCTTTAGTTTCCTTTCCCCTTAACAAAAGAAAGTGACAGTGCAGATATTCAAACTCACAATATCTCATTCTAACTTGTGACTTCAATTTATTTTGTTAGACCCAATGTTACAAAGTTACAATTGCAGTGAGAGGCTCTAAAGGAAAAGGCATAAATAGATCAAAACCAAGATACAACATATCGCTGTATTTCTCATCTCATGAAAACATAATCAAAAGGAATGGAATATGACCGCATGTTTCAGTGATAGCTCACTCCTTCACCCCTTACAACTTTACCAATGTGATATGACTTATGATGTCCATCCTTAAGAATCCTCTTCGATGCTTCTTCAGTTACGACTAGCACCATGCCAATGCCCATATTAAAAGTTCGCCTCATCTCAGCATCTTCTATTGTTCCAACCTGTTGTAAAAAGAGCATAGAATAGAAATTTAAATTGTAAATGTTCTCATATGACATGTAGGTATTCTAAATGCGCAAATAACATTCTAGAAAATAAAAATAAAAACAAAAACAAAAATCTATAAAAAATCTTATAATTTACTACAAGTGTCTTCTCCATGTTTTGCTAATCTATAGGTTCAACTTAAAGTCATAAACAACAATGTCATCAAAAGTATGCTTTACCTCCTGGATCCACTTGAAGATGGCTGGAACTTCCCAGGAGTTCTTATAGATATGAGCTCCAAGGCCTTCTGGAAAAACTCGAGGTATATTATCTGTAAAACCACCTCCAGTGATGTGAGCTATGCCCTTAACGCCTCCCTTGCTAATTAAGTCAAGCACCTTTCGGAAAAAGAAAAATATTTTAAGAAAAAACGTAGAACATAATTGAAACGATAACGAGCCATAAAAATGTGAAAAATAAAACAAAGGTTGATAAGTAACCTGCTTGACATATATCACAGTTGGGGCCATAAGAACTTCTCCTAATGTAATGCCTGCGCCAGGAAGCTGGTCCTTCAAAGAAAGGCCACTCTGAGCCAGAACCCTATAAATACAGAGCAGGTAGGCATAATACAGCACACATTTCATACAAAGTAAAAGGGCACATAGAAAAAAAGGTAGGAAGTCCTTTAACCAACATCAACCTTCTAACAAGAGAGAAGCCATTAGAATGGACTCCACTAGATGGTAAACCAATGAGAACATCCCCATCCACAATGTTTTTTCCATCAATTACTGAGTCCTGCTTAACAATGCCAACTGCAAAACCACTGAGATCATACTCACCGTCTGCATAGAAATCTGGCATTTCTGCAGTCTGAGAAAAATTCACGAGACATCAATGTCTAAGAAAATCTAGAGAGAGGGGACGGAAGAAGAGACGATATTAGCTTAAAACCCTCCACTAAACAAGTTTGTTAAACAAATTGCAGAAACATTGCAAGATCAATTAAATTCAATACTTCAATATAACACAATGAATTTGAAGCACTGTCTATTTGCATAAGCAATCATTCTTCTTCTATCTTGCTCTTCGTGACAAAAATTATTTTATAAATGTGACCCATGAGTATCCAAATCTAAAAAGTTCGGTACTAAATAATAATTGACTATTGAATGATAGCTTCCATTGACGCCCAAAAGGTAAAAAGCACACAAATTTAAAAAAAAAAAAAAAAAAAAATGAAAAACACCTCTCCTCCTAAAAGAGTGCAGTCAGATTGTTGGCAGCCATCAACAATGCCTTTAATGACCTAAGCGGGAAGAAAATGAAATCTGAATTAGCCATATTTGTTGTACACCTACACCATACAGCCAATAAATCATAAGCATGAACTAAACCTTTTCAGCAAGGTCAACATCAAGGCGGCTCGTAGCAAAGTAATCAAGGAAAAATAGTGGTTTTGCACCAGAAGTAACAATATCATTGACGCTCATCGCAACCTGTAATAGGAATTCATCAGGATTGAAGTTACTGGTTGCATTCGCAAAACACACAAAATATAAGTTTAAGAAAAACGTTACCAGGTCAATCCCAATAGTGTCGTGGATTCCAGTGTCAAATGCAAGTTTAAGTTTAGTTCCTACACCATCTGTGCCCGCAACAAGATATGAATCACCTGTCCATGAAAAAACAAAAAATCAGCATAACAAAAAGCAACACAACCAATCACAACATCAAGAGAACAACTTTGGCTAAAATTTGTCCAAGTAACTTGTCAAACAGATAATAATAATAATAATAACATCACAAATAAAATTTTTTAAACAATAAAGAATTAAACAAGCAAAGGCAATAATACCAAGAGGGAAAAGGCCACCAAATCCACCAATCCCAGGAGCCATCTTTGCAATTCTCCGAACAAGCTCAGACCCAGCATCTATATCCACGCCAGCGTCCTTATACGTCAGCCCTCCGGACCGACCACTCTCCGACGACATAGAAACGACACTACTCGTCTTGCCCGTTGCCGCCGCAGACAGAAACGGGAACCGATAGGATAATAAGCGGCTGTTAGATGTGTGGGCCCGCACAGGTGCGGCTTTGGGTTTAATAAAAGAGGGGGTGGTGAACCCGGCGAAAGCACGGGTTAGCTCTGCGTTTGCCGCGACGCTGGTGGACATCTGGACTTGGGCGACGAGAAGTGATGGAAATGAGCGGGAATTGGGAAAGCAGAATATGAGTATGTTAAGCCAGTTCGGGCCTGCGTCGGACTGTAATTATTTTAGGGCAAATTTAAAGCGCTTATTTGTTTTAAAATTTTTTATAACTTTTATTTATTTAAAAAAATCAGCTAAGTTCCAATTACTTGAAAAAAAAATTTATAATATAAAGAAAAGTTAAAGGGGAGTAACTGAAAGATATGAAATAGAATATAAATAAAATTAATTTATTTTATTTTATTTGAAAACTTTTTAAAAAGTAATAAATATAAATTATTTAAAATATTTTCATTTCATTGTTTACTTTAATTTGAATTTTAAAAAATATTTAAAAGTAAATGAATGCAATTTACTCTCATTTATATCATAAAAAATTCTCAAATGAAGTTAATTAATTAGCCTTATTCACATTTTATTGTTTAACCCATATAACCAATCTCATATAATAATAAAATAAAAATTTTACCTTAAACTTATTACTTAATATATTCAAGTAATATATGATATATTTTTATTTAAATTTAATTACCAAAAAAGTCTTAAACTTCAGTTTATTTATCAAATCTATCTCATATTTTATTTTTAAAAAAACCTAAATTTTAATTTTTTTTTTTTAAACCTATCCTCAAATCAATATCTGAATATTAAAAAAAGATAAAAAATCAATATATAATTTTAATCCCTGAACTTTTTTTAAAGTTCAATTAATCCAAAAATGATAAAAATAACTAAAAATTATATAAAATTTTATTTGATTTGATTTAATTTACTTTTAATATATGAAAATCTAACTAAAACAAATTGAATATATATATATATATATATATATATATATATATATATATATATATATATATATATATTATGAGTAACTAAAATATAATTTATTTAGATAAGTAATTTACTATAAAATTTTATTATAGGTTATCATTAATTCAAAATTGAAAATTTAGATAATTATATTTTTTTCAAACAATACAATGATAATAGTTATCTTTTTTACGTATATATTAAATAGCTAAAACTTATTTATAACAAATAATTAAATTATATTTTTATATTAATGAGTCGTTTTTTGAGAGAAAAATAAATTTATTAAAATATAAAAAATGGTTAAATATTAATTTATTCAAACATATAACATGTTAAAAATAAATTAATCTCACAAGTATACATATATGCTTAGTGAAGTGATAGATTTATAAAATTTTTAAAATTGAGTATATATAATATATTTTAAAATTTAAATTATTAATTAAGTGTTGTCTATTTATTTATAAAAATTTAAGATTCATGGATAAAAATGATATACAATAATTATTTTTTAAAAGTAAATAAATTACTTACAATATCTTAAATAATTACAAATTAAATTCAAAATTGAAAGAGAATAAAATGAATAAGTGCATATCATACAAATAACAAAAATAACAAAAATAAAAACTAAGGCATATATATATAAGGTAAAAGTAATACAATTATACAATAATTAAATATTTAATTATCATTTAATAGAAAAATCGTACATAATATTTTTCTATATAAATAGAAAGTTAATTTATCGTATTTAAATTTCAATAATAAATAATTGATTAAGTCTAAATTGATTAAATTCTATAATAAAATAAATATTTATTTAAACAATAGATTAACAAGTCCTAAAAAATTAAACTGGATTAAATTAAACTGGATTGAAATTTTTATATTATATAATATACTTTTCAAATAAAACTGGAGTATTTTTTATATTAAAGAAATATTGTCAAAATATTATTAAATATTATATTATTTTAAAAATACCAACACAATGCAAAATGGCAATGATCTTGTTTATGTACCAAAAAAATTAATAAAATTTTATATATTTTTTATTTAAATTTTATTTTGAATTTTTAATATTTAACTATTATATATTTTTAACAAATTTATTTTTCTCACAATAAATGACTCGTTAGTATAAAAAGATAATTTAATTATTTATAAAAAATAAGTTTTAACTATTTAATATGTACATAAAAAAGGTAATAATTGTTGTCCACTGGTATTGTAAAAGGGGAGAGGGTTGAATAGGATAATGACAAGTAATTGAAAATAAAAACTAAATGTAAAAATATATAAAAAATCAAAACATAAGATTTATAAAGGTTCGGCATAACTTATCTACGTCCTCTCATTTAATATTTCCACTAGAGTCTTCATTATCTATATAGCTTAAAGTGTTATCAACAACCTTTACAATAATTGTTTTCAAGCACTACCAAACCGTTACAAGTAGATTTGCGAGTGTTACTAAAACCTTATCCCAAATTAATTTTCAAGTACTACCTTAAATTTTTTACAAAATAAAGTTTTTAAGATCTCCGAACCAAGGATTTTCTCAAATAAAATATAAATTTAAGGATGAAAATAACTCTCTCACTCAAGTAATAAAATACTTTAAAACACAATCACAAAGTATGCTTGATATCGTTAAAAGTATTAAGAGAATATCTGAAAATTTTATTTTTCAAACTCTATTTTGAAGAGTACACTTGCAAACTTTAAATAATCACTTTCTTTTGGTTGGTAGATCACTATTTGTTCACCTTTTTTATTGAGAAAAACTTTCACAATAGAATATTCACTTATTGAAACAATTCTTTATTTGTTTCTATTGTGAGCGAGTCTTTTCATAGGTTGAAATGAAAAACTAGCCATTATAAAAAAAGTTTTCACTTCACATTGCATCTTAAAATAAGTAATACCCATTGACACATCCCCATGTTTGTTGTTAATGTATCAACCATCATTAATTTCACGCAAATGAGTGATTGTCAAGCAAAATGTAACTGTAACGGTCATTGGTACTAACGGAATATCTGTTGAAACTAACTATTAAAAAGAAGTTTATCTCAATACTTTTTTTTAACTATTACAATTATTTATCTTCAATGGTTGTTGAATATTCTCGACGCATGTTGGTTTTAATGTCACTGCTTATTGAACTATGAAAATGCCTATTACTGATTTCTAGAAAAGATGAAAACTTTATGCTCTGTTTTCCAAAACTTTACAACAGTGCTTCAATGGTTGTTAGAGGAATCTCAATGCCTATTGCCAACACCTTTAACACCTGTTGAAATGAGGATGTCCCTCGTTGAGGGGTCCAGAGCTTGTAGCTTGAATTAAAGGAGTTGTTCAACGCATGTTAGAGAACTTTCACTACCCATTGGCCATCTTCAACATTTGTTACGTTTTTTAAGTGTGCCTTGTTAGAGGATTTAAAAATTTTAGCTCAATCTAGAGACCTTTTTCAACACCCATGGTGAATTTTCAACGCTCATTTCAAGGACTTGAGAGTTTAACTCAATCCAAATCACTTAGTCTAACACTTGTTACAAAAGTACAATGCCTATTAAGTGCAAAAACAACGTATGTTGTGAAATCTTAATAACTGTTTGGAGGACCAAAGAACACAACTATGACGAAGCACTTGTCATATGCCTATTTTAGAAGAGGGCAACACCTATTAAGAAGTCCATAAGGCTTTGCTTATGTTAGAATATTACTCCAACGCTTGTTGAAAGCTTTCAACGCCCATTGTTAAGGTTATAAGGCTTGTGGAGAAAAGAACAATACCCATTGGATTGTCAAAGCTTGATTTGCTTTGACCTTCACACTCAAACACTTAGAGTTTTTAATTATAGTTTCTTCTCCAATCAACCTAGTTCAATGAATTAATATACCTACAAGAGTTAACACAAATAACTTGGGTAAAGATCAATCCTCTTAACTTGTTTATAATTATCAAAACAAGGATTAGAACCTATAGATTGAACAATAACTTTTTATTATTGTATTATTTTGAAAAAAAATTAAGTTTGTCTAAATTTTTACTTTGAATTATAAATGAATAAATTGTTATAATAAATTATTTATCTAAATAAATTATATTTTAATTAATTAAAATTAATATATTTGATTCGATTTGGTTAAATTTTTATATATTAAAAGTGAATCAAACCAAATTAAATATGATTTTATATAATTTTTAATTAGTTTATATTCTTTGGATTTAAATGAACTTTTAAAAAAATTTAGGAATCAAAATCATCTTTTATCTATTTTTTTTTAACAATGAGATCTTAGTTTGAGGATATATTTAAAAATAAATTTGAAGTTTGGGTACTTTTTATTAAAAAATATGATATAGATTTGAAAAATATACTACAGTTTCAATACTTTTTTTGGAAATTAAGTGTTTTATTTATCCAAAAAATATGCTAAAGTTTTAGTACTTTTTTGGTAATAAAGTAAGCCATTTTTGTGATTGGATTGGATCCATAGATCTCGGTTATTCGGCTTCTTTTAGCCTTACAAACATAATGGATTGAGATCTAAGATAAAATTTTTCTGATTTTATTAAAAAATTAAATTTAAAAATTTTGAGAAGTTAGTTGTTACTTTTAAAAATAAATTCTAATCATAATTCTAAATTCAATATTTAAAGTCTTATAAATATGATTAAAAATGTTTTTGCAAACATGAAATAATCTCAATTTAATTTCAAGAGAATTAAAAAAAAAAAAAAGAAACACACATTTTGGGTGCATAGTTTCTTACTTGTCACGAGTTAAAATTTTCTCCTTTTTAGAATCTAGGTTTTGTAAGTTTTTTGTCAATAAAAAATGTATAGATATAGATTTTGTAATTCTGTAGTTAGAACATCTGTCTACACTAATTACCCATTGCCCATCTCATCTAGATATATATAAACATAAAAGGTCAAATTTAGGGCCTACTTTAATTTTATACCAAAATGATATGAGAAATTAAAAGTATCTCTCTTCAGCTACAATTTTACAAATCACAACTAATTTAAGATTAAAATTTTAAAATTAATAGATGCTTATATGATTACTTCTAAAGATGTGGAGAGTATATTTAAGTTATTCATCGTTCATGTGAAAGTCTTTATCTTTTTTTTTTTTTTAGAAAAATATTTTAAAGTTTTTTCATTAACTTAATTGGAAGTGATAAAACAGATTCAGTCTATTTTAGTTGAATAGTTTTATAATAAATTAATTTTAAGTTATATATATACATTTTTTACAATAAATTTGAATTGAGTCATTTTGAATCATGGTTAAATATGATAATCAGGCTGGAAGTATATAAAAAAAAATTATTTTTCAGATTTTTGTTAGAATCAAATTATTCAAATTTTTAAATATCATTTTAATTTATAAATAAAATTTAAATAATTTAATAATTTAAATCGAAATAATTATCTGTAAATTAGTTTGAGTCAGTATCGGATCAACTTGAGTTGATTTATATATTGAATCTGATAATTTCAAAATTTCTTTAAATTTTCCTTACATAATATTTGATTCAATTATAACTTAAATTTATTTAGTTTATAAATAAATTTCTTATAGAATTTATTTATAAATGAATTTTTATATTTGATGTACTATAAAATAAAAATATAATTAATTTTAAATAATTTTTTGTGTTTAATTTAAGTGTAAAATTCAATAAATAATTTCTTTTATAAAAAAATCTTTATTTATTTTTTTAAATTATAAATCTAAAAAAGACAAAAAAAAAGAAGAGATATTAGAGAGAAAAATAAAAGAAAGAGGAGAGAGATAGAAAAAAGAGAAAGAAAAGTGAAAAATATTAGTAAAAAAATATTTTAATTGTTATAATACATTAAACTTTACAAGGATTGTAAATTCTATGAAATTGAATTTAGTTATGAATTTTTATTTATACTAAACAAGCAAAATATAAATTTAAAAATTATAAAATTTGTTTATATCAAACACAATATTAATTTTAAATTGAATCAAATATTTTCATTTAAATTTAGATTGAATTGTCATATCGAAAAAAATTAATATAAGTATAATCAAACTAAAATAAATTAGTAAAATTGTTTGTACAGATAAAATCTATCAGGCTAAAATATATAATAAAAAAAATTGATGTATTGAACTAATTTATTTTTCTGAATAACGTGTTTCTCTTACCCTACTAACTAATAAAATTGAATAAATTCCCAAAAAATGAAAAAAGGAACTAATAGAATTGAAGAAGAAGAAGATGGAGCCTGGAATAAAAAGGCGGAGTAGAATGACAAGACAAATACAAGAAGTGGTCTCAGGCGATCCCTCTACCCTCTTCTTGTTTTATAATATTATTACAACCTGATGCAAAAGCAGTTGAGTCCTTTAATACAACAGCAACAGGACATTTCTCCGTCTTAATTCCCATTTAATATTTATTAGAAAATTGAGTTTTTTTTTTAATTTAATTTCATTGCATGACAAGGTAAAATGGGCTTGGATTCGAATTCAACACCCGCATCAGCATCAACCTCAACATCAACGGCATCGCCTAATGGGAAGCGAAGTAGAGATCCTGAAGACGAGGTCTATCTCGACAATCTCCATTCTCACAAGCGTTATCTAAGTCAGGTTTGTCTTTTCTTCCCTTGCAATTAATCATTTTAAATTTTATACTCATATTCTTCCATTTTCTTAGCTTCTCTTTTCATGTCTCAATTGTTTTCCTCGTCTGGGTTGTAAATGGGCACTCGTGAACTTTGGGAAAGTTTTTTCTCTTGATAGACATGGATTTTTTTTTTCTTCAAATTTTGTCTATTTTTGTGTAGATAATGGCATCAAGCTTGAATGGATTAACTGTAGGAGACCCACTTTCTGAAAATCTTATGGAATCTCCTGCAAGGTCTGAAAGCATGTTTTATGCCAGGTGAATTTTTGGTTTACATTTGCCAATTTTGGCAAGCACTTTTACTTCGTTTTTATTTTAAAACTGTCTGCAGTTTTGCAGTATACTCACATTAATTTATAGCCTCATTTTGTGGAGACGAGAATGTAAATTTTTGTAGTATTTTGATTTTTTTGATTGGGGTTCTAGGTTATTTCATCAATCAATAAGATGGATACTGAAGTGGAAAGCAAACTCAAGACTGCTTTTTGCAGAGCCATTCTTTGTAATAGATGCCTTTGTATCTCTTCTTTTCAAGAATATGTGTATACTAATTTGTGCATCTGGGTTTTCTTTAATAATATATGTCAAATAACCGTGAGGCATTGGAGCTTTTTGCGAGTTCCACTCGTGTAATCACCATACGTCCTAAAACAAGGTTTTCAGCGAACAATTAAATATCCTAGAAATTGGCAGGCTCCCTTACATTTCTTCCTAGTCAATCTTTGCCCTTGTCAAAATTTCATACAGTGAATGGATTTAACTATTAGCGAAAAATATTTCATATTATGCTTTGGGTTTAGTATATACAGGTCAAACAAGTTGTTACCATCTGAAAAGATTTTGACTTTTGATCTGATATGACGTTAGTGGCCTCATTCTATGTTAATTTCGTGCAAACATACAGATTTGTAGCAAGGACATCATTTTACAACCAAAGAATTTCTTTCCCATGAATACTGAATCAGTAACTCCTGTTCTTGAGGCTCCGAGGCTCTAAAGTGGGAAAATTGCACCAGTAAGGTGAATTGGGAACAAGATGATTTGCAGGAAAACTGAAAATTCATAGATGGGCCATTTGAAGTTTTCTTAATCTGCAAAAACATAATTTTGTTGCAAAGATCTCCTTATCTTTGTAGTTAGCGTGTTTGTGCACAATTTTCTGTTTTAGTTTTGGACAGATTGTAAGCTTGATTTCACATTCTTTTAGGTAGATATGTTTGTGCTAAAGAAGTTCGTTAGCCTTGAATTGTAAAATAACATCAATAAGCAACTTATTGTCGTTTATAGTTCTTCTAAAAGCTTCAGTTTTTTTTGTTTGATCCTCATCCTCATTTCCTCAAATTTGTTATTTCAGGGATGAAATGTCCTTGCAATATTCACCAATGTCAGAAGACTCGGATGACTCTAGATTTTGTGACGCCCCTGCAAATAATTGCTCTTATCAACTTGACAGTCTGCCCACCAGTCCTGTTTCTCCATATAGGTACCAAAGACCATTTGGTGGATTCTCTTGTGCTCCTTCTGCTAGCTCATATTCAGCACATGGCTGCACAGTCACTGGCGTCACTTGCTCACAGCCTCGGCAGCGAGGTTCAGAATCTGAGGGTCGTTTCCCTTCATCACCTAGTGATATTTGCCATTCAGCTGACTTGAGGCGGGCTGCACTCTTGCGGTCTGTGCAGATGAGGACACAACCTCCTGGACCACCAACTTTTGAAGTGCCTTTTGGTTCAGGACAGGAGCCTGTATCTAATATAGAAGCTGAAGAGCGGCCATGCTCATATGTCAAGTCCTTAGTTGAAGCGAGAGATTATCAGATTGAAGAGTGTTCTTCAATGAATGTTTCAGGAACTGAATTTAGTGATGGAAAGTCATGCAGAGTGTTGATTATGAATGTAAAAGAGGATGATTCTGGGGGATAAACATCATCCAGAAACTCACTCTGACCACGTCTTGTGAGACTATTGTAGCCTACAGCAGTTCAAGTGATGTGCCTGCCCTAACAGATTTTGTAAGATCATTGAATTCACTGGTGTTTGTGACCTTGCATTAGTTCTCGTTCTTGCTGCAAAGCGAATCCCATCCAATGTGTTGCATACTTATACTGTCTTAATACTGGTTGCCTCTAACACCAAAAAGATCTTAACAGTACGTTTCAACTTCCTACTCAATCTATCTTTTGATATTGGTGGCCAAATCTGATCAAAGTTTAGGTTGGTGATCTTGTGTTTAATAATCTCTTAAGGTTTGTGATGCAGTTCCTCTTGTCCAGATTAGTGGCTTTCATGAAATGCACAAGGAACTTAAGAAGGTTGCCTTATGGCCTAGGTCATGGCTGTTAATCAGTGATTTTGAGTATAGATTTCGATATTTATTTAGCCATCTTGATCTTTCCTCTCAGCTCTGTAATGGATGTGCGATTGGTGGAGGTAGGTAGATTTACCATGTAAAATCACTGCATTGCCTACTTTCAGTAGTATCACTACTATCTGATGGCGCAATTTGCCAATTCTGAACTAAAACCACAAATTTTAATCGTCATTTAATGTGCTTTTAGTTGCACCTGGAACTATGATAATAATAATAATAAATAAAATTGTGATCATTACATTATGCACAGCTCCAGTCATTTTGCACAGCTCCAGTCATTTAGGCATATCAATTCATATTTTAAGTTGTTGCTTTTTAGCAGATATGGTTTTCATTATTGAATATCTTTGAAATGATTAGCACCTGTGATTAGCATTCTCTGCATTGTCGCCCAAGAAGCAAAAACACAATTTGCGCAGCGAGCAGCGTGGGATGTGTGTGATAACACAAGGGGTGGGCGATAAAGGGTTTGGAAATCATCTTTACTCATCGGTAACTGAGCACAATTCAATCAAAATTAAGAAAATCTTGCTGGGCACATTTAATTAACGAGATTCTAAACGTCTAGAGTTCATTTCAAAAATTGAATCTCTTGTAACTGTAAATAAAAAAGTGCAGATATAAAGGAATGCAAACAAAACAAGAGCACTAGCTAGTTGAGGTTCTCAGTGGTTTTTACTACAGCAGGTATGCGAAGACGCCTTCATCCGTGAACTTCAAAGTATACATTGGATGGGAAAGATGGAGTTTATGGGCGTACTCAATTCCCAAAACTGGATGATGACGGTCGTTTGAAATACAAATATTGTTGAGATCAAGAAAATGTTGACAAGATATTCTTCTTGAGGATGAATTCATCTGCCTTTGTTGGGCTGATCGACTGGAAAATCGATCATGGAAAAAGAAAAAAAATGAATCATCAATCAGCACAACTTCTATATTGTCAATCATCAATACCGCAAATGTTCTTCCGATGATGTTGAAGGCCAAAATTGAAAACGGAATCTGTTATTGGCATTGCTACCGAAAAAAGCTGATTTTGAGAAAAAAAATAAACAGAAATTCTCATTTCTAATTGATAATAATATTTTGAATATGCATTTGTAAATAAAAGAATTAATTTTAAAAGAAGCTAATATTTGAAGATTTTGTTAAAAGCCATTAAATTATGTTGACGATTCATCTAAACTACTTTAATAAGTAGATAAAAGTATTTTTAAAACATAAAATGTGGGAGTTCATTTAACAAACAAAATCAAATTTTTACAATAGCAATGCCAAACAGCTCTATATATAAACACCAAAAAAATATAGTGTGATTATTTGTGATCTGAACCACAGATTTCCCTCTTTTTTTTGTTCACCCAATCCTGTTATCTTCAGAAGGATAAATTTTTAATTCAAAACTTTTACTGAGAGAATTTAATCAAATAATTTTACCTTGCCGACCATGCGTTGCAGCCGCTCAATTTCAGTTTTGGCATAATCAGATCCTTTTGTCAAACAGTTCTTCGCAGATTTCAAGTAAATCTTCCCATACCTAAAAAAATAACAAAGAAAATGGATGACGTCGTAAGGTTCACCAAGATAAAAAAAAGGTCAAGCGCACACAACTATGATAGCAAGGATTCTAAAATTTTAGCAGCATAAGAATCAGAAGTAAAACATAATTCAATGAAAACTTCAAAAAGAATGGTCCATGCTGTCATGTACCTCACAGTGGAACCCTTGAGTTTCTCAACTTCCTCTTCCATTCGAGAGACTACCGCTTTCTTCTCATCATTACCAGCAGCCACAAACTCTTTCACCAAGGCATCCAAAGATTCAACTATACCAGCCTATCAATAACAGATTAAATGATTAGGTAAACAGTGGCGAAAAGTTGAGCTTCTAGCTTTTAATGCAGCAACTAACTTTTGAGGTAAGTTGTCCTTTTGCATCACGGCTGGTTCCACACTTCTCATTAATGAAATTGACAAAGTCTTCTAAGTCTCTACCACCCTCATATTCTTCCCCAGCTTTGTTACCTTTTGGAAAGAATTTCAGTGTTGGGAACCCACTTACTCCATACCTGCACAGAAAATATACCATTAACATTTCTCATAGACAACTACCAATAAGAACCCTATTCATCATAACAATAAGCTCAGAGATTATGTTTGCCTTACTTTTCACCTAGATCCTTATAATTATCAGCATCTAGATTAGCAATCACCACATCTTCCTCCAATTTAAATGCTGTAGCCACCTTTTCATATGTCTACCGGTAGAAAACAAGGGTTCAGATCATTGCTTGTGCAGAAAATGGGCACCAGCCATAAACAGTGCAAGCCCAAACTACAAATATTATAATGAATCAAACAAAATATGAACTGCAGAAGAAGAAAAGGGAGTATCACATACAGGAGCAAGATTTTTGCAATGGCCACACCTGGAAGATGCACAATTTGAAAATCAATTAACAAAGGACACTACTAAAATTGAGTTAAAAAAAGAGTGGAAAAATAATTTATAAGCAACTAGGCTACTAGTAGCTCCTAGAAACTAGTAGTTATAAATACGTAACAAGAAAAATAAACTATTGCTAGTCTACTAGTGGCTTATAAATACTTTAGACCCTACTAGTAGCTAAGAATACGTCAGACATAAAAACAATTACTATACAATTTAAACACATGCTTACCATGGTGCATAAAACTCAACCAAAACATCTTTGGTTTCATCCAAGACAACTTCATCAAAATTATCAATCGTCAGCACCACAACATTGGATGGGACCACAGCAATCTTTACATTGGTCCCTGCAAATAAAAAATATGATTAGGGACTTTTTATTTCCTTCACAGCGCATGCATGTTGGTACAAGAAGACAGTTGCCTAACACTATAACATTTACAATGCATGTCCTCTGAATCACTTCTGGCGTAACATCAAGATATTATGACATCCACATCAAACAGAAAGATAAGGATTTCTGCAGGGAAACAGAAGTAGGAAGAAGGAAATTTCACCTATTGTATTAAAAAAGATAAAGAAGAAGAAGCCATAGCTTCAATTAAGGGTGGACATTCGGTTCAAATCGAACCGAACTGAAAAAACCAAAAACCAAATTATGAACCAAAATACAAATCGAACCAAACCAAAATATTTTAAAAACCGAACTGAATTAAATCGGTTCTAGGACTGTCTTTTTTATTTAAAGATTCCATTTACTAAGAAAATAATTATTTTTCAGTTTCTTTTTTACCTAATTTATACAGATAAACACTAATCAAATGAAGCAAAATACAGATAAATGGAGAAAAACTGGCTTAGTATTTTGGGATTTATCAATAGACAAAATGAAGCAATTAAATCAAATTACAAAAAACACATATGAAGCCAACTCAAGCAGCCATTACAAAAAACACATGATTTCCATCGTCTTCTACCTATTTCTTCAACCACAAAATCAAACCAAATTTTATAAAAAAAAAAAAAAAAACTCAAGCAGCCATTACCAAAAACGCCATATGATTCCCATCATTATTATTTCACCAATTATAAAATGAAATCAAAATTTAAAAAAAAAAAAAAACTCAAATCTACTCCTTACCAACAGAGTCACCATCAGATGACTTTGAATTCAAACCAACTAAAATCAGAATCTCACAGATCTGCCAACCAGTTGGTTTCAAATCCACACAACTCTGGCCCTTGAAATCCTAACTCAAACAGCCACCTTTAATCTCAAAACCCTTGCCAAGAGCGTCACATCTTACTCCAGTGCAGCCAACCGAACACAATCCAATCTCCTAGACATCATCAATTCCCTCCATAACCACTTGTCAGTACAAGGCTTCAGAAAAATAAGCAGGGGAAGAGAAAAGATGATATATGATGTAATGGATCGCAGTGGAACGAGAAAGAATGAGGAGTAATTTGAGAAGATGGCCAAGCATTTTGATGGAAATGATGAAGGGCTGTGTGAGATGAGGGTAGCGGCTGTTTGATGTGTGTAGTGTACAGAAGAATGGTTTGCAAAATTAGGGTTACAGTTTAGTAGTATATAAATATATTTGGTAAAACGATTTAGTTTCACAATTTGGTCGCTTCGGTTTTTTGAATTTGCTGAAACTTAAAACCGAACCAAACCAATAAAATAAAAAATTGTATATATTCATAAGCGAACTGAATTTCAGAATTTAGTCGGTTCAGTCGGTTATTTCGGTTTGAACTGAGAATTGCCCGCCCCTAGCTTCAATCCAACAGCCCCCTCCCTCTTCAGAGAGAGGGAACCACAATTTGGTTATGTAGCATCTCTGTCATTCTATGTAAAAGTTTAAACAATTAACAGTTCTACTAATCAAAACAGTAAATAAACTTATCTGCAAAATATAAATTTTCTTTAGTTAACCAATGGTAGTAAGAAAGACTATTACCTCCTTCACTATTCAGAAACTCAGCAAGGGATTCTGCAGTACGTGCCCCTTCATACCTATGAATACCGCAAATCACTTTTCATGTGGAAAGAAAGGCAATAACTTTTTGGGAGAATCCCAAAATTCTATAACCTATTGTGTAGTTAATTGATTCTCACTTTTTGGGATCCAGAGATCCTTTAGGAAACCATTGAATAGTTGGGTATCCAGTAACCCCATATTTACTGCATAAGCTCTTATGCTCATCACAGTCCACCTACATAAATCAAGAATATGTTAAATCAAAAGAGTTAATAGGATAGCCATAACCAAGATGTCCAAGGTTCATGTCCCCAACAATGAAGAAAACAACAAATTTCTGGCAAGGGCATTGTTAAAGCACTTCCAAAAAAGATAACACAACTAAAAATGAAGTAACAATGTATCAATCACGAAGAGCTCACCTTTCCAATCAAAACAGACTTTGCCTTCTTAAAGCTCGCTCCAAGCTTCTCATACTCCGGAGCAAGCTTTTTACAGTGTCCACACCTGTCGCATCCAAAATAGTATAAGTGCAGTCCACAATTATCAGAAATTTAATTGTATTCAAATTCGAACTAAAAGTTTGCACAGCACAGGATAACTCGTACTTAGAAACCAATAATCAACATCCTATAGTCTCAGAAAAGCTTTAATAATGCGTACAATATACACATTTCTTAATTTTACTACAATTTTTCTTGCAGATCATGGCTAGTTATAGTCTACACACAGTTTATTTCATCGTTATCATTCCCTCGAATTAGTTAAGCTCAATACACCAATCAGGCTAATCTTCCCAACTAATCATACAAATTCGCTTTGTTTGTTCATTTATTTATTTTTTCAGCAATAAGAAAATTCATAGATCACTCAAACAGCTAACGACATCAAATAGCTACAGGTTCACGGCTAGCAAACAAAATCAAACACAAAGTCACAAACTAATAGCAAGTTTAAACAGATCTATATATTAATTAATCACGATCGGCACGTGAAAAGCATGAAATAAATCTTAAACTAAGATTCAACTAGCGAAAGCAACATCTTATATCACACTTAAAACAACGATTCGTAAAAGTAATTGATAAGACTCGTTACCAAGGAGCATAGAATTCGACGAGAGCACCTCTGTCCTTACCGACCTCCTTCTCGAAGTTATCTTCCGTTAGCACAACGACATCGTCTGCTAGAGCTGATACGGCCAACAAGGCCAAAGTACCTAAGGCTATCCAGATCTGCTGGTACTTCGCCATTGCTTTCTTTTCTTGTTTCTTTCCTTTTTCTTTTTTTGGCCCCTCGGCTTAAAAAAACACGAAAAGGTAGACTTTGTAAGTGATATATGAGCGTTATCGAGGAGGGGGGGCCTCAAGTCTTTACGATGGGCTATGCCGTCGATTTTCCTACGTGGCAAAATTTGATTTGTTGACATTCATGTTCGTGTTACCGAATCCTGCGACGTGTTTGTGATACGTGGCGAGCTGTAACAGGTTCCTGAAGGCTTTTGCCTTTGTTTTCTCTGTTCGGTCAAACGAGGAATTGTCTATTAGATACTGGGCCTAATCATAGCCCGTCTTGAATGTTGAAGCCTAACATTTTTTATATTACATGTTGTTCGTCTGATACGTGAGTTGGGCCTTCTCAAAGGCCGAATCCGAAGCCTAGCCTGAACTATAGCTCTTTGGTCGGGCTGCACTACAATAGGCTTAAAAGAGTGTGTTCTTTTGTACTTAGAGAGAGAGATGGGTCTCATTCCATGCTAAGTGATGAGTTAAAAGACGCATATGAAGCTGAAAGTATGAGAATGTAGGTGTAGTTATTAAATGAGCTGCTGATAAATTAGAATCTTTGATTTGAGAGAGAGATCCTTGGAAGACAAGCCTAAAAGATCCCTTCGCATAAAAATTATTGAAAGTGTTAGATGCTTTATCTATATTAATTTTTCTTTATTATAATAATATGTAATTGATATTATTATTATATTAGTTAATTATTATGTCATTATGAAAAATGTAAAAAAAATATATATTTAGCACTCGTCAAAATTATTAAATAGTGATTGTCGAGGAGCCATTAATTTACTATCATATGATAACATCTTAAAATGATATATATATATATTGAAGAGAAGGAATGGATAATGCAAAATGGAAAAATGGAAGATAACTGACGCCACCTTTTGAAGAGAACGGAAGAGAAGGAATGGATAATACAAAATGGAAAAATGAAAGTATTATTACCAAAATGATTGATGAGCATACAAAGAAAAAATGTTAATTGGTAGAGAGAACATGAATTGAGTTAATTAATTTAAACTCTATAGTGTTTGACATATTTAACTAAATCGCTATTCATTTTTTAATATTATTTTAAATTATCCTTCATAGTTACTTTATTACACTAAAAAGTAATTCGATGTTAAAAAAATCATTTTTTCCGTTGGTCAAAAAGAATTTAGTCAAAAATAAATTTTATATTTTATTAGATTAATTACTTTGATTTCTTCAATATTTGTCATATTTAACTAAATCGTTCTTCACTTTTTAAAATATTATACTAAATCATCTTTCACGTTTATCACATTACATTTAAAAATTTTTTAGATGTTTATATGAATCTAGCAAAAAAAAAATTAATATAATGGAGCAAAATATAAATAATGAATTAGTATAATATTAAATAACAAATATTAGGAGGTTTAAAGTAATTAACTCATATAAATATTTATAGTACAAGCTAAGTCGATCGGTGATTAACACGTGTTAGAAAATTTACTAAAAATTAATTAATATTAGCTGCCATGGTAATCGGATTAAAATTTTATTAAATTATATTAAAATTTTGTTAAACTCTGTTAAAATTATGTTAATATTTAATAATTTATTCCTTATATATTCTTTACTTTTTATTATGTTGAATCAAGAATATGCAAAATTGACTCTATTATTATGTGATAACATTAATATCTATTTCGAAATAACTAAAAATTTATGAATAATGAAATCTAAATATTATACGACACATTGGTTTGATTTGTATATTTTCAATTTGGGATCTTTTCCTTATAACATGTACCTTCAAAGAAAAAAATTCAATAGCAATGATAACCATATCATTAATCATTCTATTTTATCTCTTTACCTTTTAAATAAAGTTAGTTTTTAATAACATATTATTTGCCTCTCAAAATTTGAATTTCGATTCTGCTATAATATTTTTAAAATCGGATTGATCAGTGAACCAATTAGTTAATTGATTTGTAGATTGATTAGTCTGATTGGTTTAATCGATTCAATTCAATAATAAATGAAATTTAAAAAATATAATTAAAATATTTTAAAAATAAAAAATATTATAAATATATAAATATAATTATAATACTTAAAAATATAAAAATTATTTTAAAAATCAAATCTAATTGAATCGATCACTAATCTTATTTTCAATTTTATGGGACAAAGTGTAAATCTGGAAGACAATTATTTTGCTAGATGGACCACTTCACAAATCTGGCTGAGGGCTCCGGTGTGGCTGTAAATTAGCAAATGCGGTCATTTGCCCATCAAACACAAGAGGTCCCCCATCTATACATTTATATGCAACAATACAAAATTAATCAACAATAATTTTATATATTATTTAAAATATATTAAAAATATTAATAAAATAAAATATTTATATGAATATATGATTAAATATATAATACATAAAATTATTTTTTAATTATATATTTTTAACTACTTTATTATATTTTTATAATTATTTTATGATTATATATTTAATTACTTAATTATATTTTATAATTTATAATTATTTTGAGTTAAATGATTTTACATTAAAAAATTAATTAATTATTTACTACATAGTTAAGTTAATAAATATTAAAATTTTATTTTAAATATACAGTTAGTCAAAAAATATTAACCATTCGGCTAAACCTAAATTAGGGCTCCATTTGTTTTGTTAAAATTATTTTTCTTGTTTTTTATAGTCAATAAAAAATTAAACCACTTTTAAAAAAATCACTTACACTTTTGAAAAATGAAACTATTTTTCAAATTTTGATAAATTTATTTAAATAAAAATAAAATTATATAAATACATGTTTTTATTATCCCTAGTCATTTTTATCTATTGATACTTATCATTAGTCACCATCCGCTCATAATGATCACCAACGATAGACGAGATCCACAGTTTTTTAATACATTTTTATATTAAATATAAATAATACAGTGTTTGTGATCTAAACTTTATTATAATTTTAATAAATGAAAAGAAAATTAATACTTTTATGATATATTTTAATAAAAAAATATTTTTCAAAAAATATATTTTATTTAAAATATGTTTTTATAAAAAAATTTATTTTACATAAAACAAATAAAGCTTAAAATTAATTATATATGTTTTGATTAAATTCCTGCAACTTTCATTTTTTCGACTCTATCCTTTGTAAGGTGAAGTTAACAAAATTGTTGTTGACCATCCTGCCGTGGCAGTTTTATTTTCTTTAATGATATTTCTTTTATTCTGAACAAATCTCTCCCTCCCTCTCCCTCTCTCTCTCTCTCTCTCTCTCTCTCTCTCTCTCTCTCTCTATATATATATATATATATATATATATATATATATATATATATATATATATACTCCTAATATTTGACAGTGAAGCCGACCAAAAAAAAAATAACTAGATCAATTTTTTTTTTATATAAATAACTTTCAAAAATAGAAAATTAAATTGAAAAATTAAAATTTTTAAAAATCAATTAAAATAAATCAAAAAACGTGATTATATCAGCTTTTATTAGTTATATTTATTTCTCTCCATTTCATATGTTAATACAAAATTTTAGATGTTAATAAAATATTGATAGAAACAAAAAGTAAAAGTATTTTATTTAGAATGAGATTAATTTTAAATAATATTATTATTTTTTAAATCAATATTATTATTAAATTTAAATAGATTGTTTTTTATAAAAAATATATTAAATATAGTTAAAAATAAAAATAGTTACTTTGACTTTATTCAAATTAAATAAATTTATAGAATTCAAGGAATATATAAAAATTTATTTTTTAAAAATGAATATATTACAATATCAAACAATAAAGGAAATATTTTTTACTAATTTATTGATTACTAAATATAATTATTAGTAAGTTAAGATATTAAAAGATAATAAAAATATAAAATATTTAATTATATAATAAAGATATTATGTTATACATATTTTTATAGGTAAGTATTAATTATTGACAGTTTAATAATTAGATTACTAATTATAATAATAAATATTTAAATTGTACAATAGATATGCACATATATATATATATATATATATATATATATATATATATATATATATATATATATATAAAAAAGAGAATATAAAAATACAACACAAAGAGTGAAAAGCGAGGAC
>CATIWR010397860.1:0-16283 GCA_949677035.1 Omphalea diandra
AAAATTTTCATATGAAAACTATATATGTATACATAGAGTTACGGAGCTCAAGCATCAGACCAATAGATATCCATTTCTCCCACATTATCTGGGTCAGAAATTCCCAATGCATTCCAAACAGCTTTTGAAGCATCCACTATATTATTAGCGCAAGGAGGTTGATAATCATGATCATGATCACATCCCATGGTAGAGTCACACTCATCAACCACTTTTGCCGTCGTACTTTTTCCATTCCCATGGATTGTGATATAGTTCAAGCACCTTTTCTTGTTAGCAAACCATCCTGTGGACAGTGCTACCACTAGCTCATTATCCGAATGGTACTGATTATCACATTCTGATGGTGCACCACCATCTCCGCCAGGGGCAAAACTGTTTACCGTTAGTGTTGCTTTGGTGTGGCCAGTCACCGGCGGTGAACATTTGTAAGTAGTGTAGAGCTTGCCATCTACACAGCAATCAGAGTCGTTTTCTCGGTTGCATTGTCCTGGAGGAGGCTTTCTTCCCCTTATCTTGCCGCTAGGCCTGCAGGTTTGAGACTGTGCAGTACTTATCACAAGAAACATGAAGGTAATGAGAAGGATGGTGGAGCAAACTTGCTTCTTCATTTTTTTCGCCTTCCTTCTACTATATGTTTCTTTCTTTGGTAGATGGTTTGCTGTTAAGGAGATGAATTAAGATCGGTCTTTATATAGCAATGAGCCATCTAGAAATATGACATTAGGACAGTTTTGGGATCTCTTCAACTCAAGAATCGTGCTAGTTATGTTGGTGTTAATATATTGGAAAGTTATGGCCATGGGAGAGGAGACAAAATAGTGTTAAAACTTGGATACAACTTGGAATGGAAGTTGTTTTAATAGAAGTTATCAGTTCTGTTTTATGTGATTATCAATTGACTGATCTTTCAAATTGAGATGCATATGCTTATACCATAAGTTGAGAAATGGGATGGTGGATTAGAAGTGGGGTGAGCAAAAATCGACCGAACCAATATTATTGGGTTAGTTCTTCACACTGAAGTTCAGTTTGGATCAATTTTGAATTTAAAAAATTTGATTTTCGATTTTGATTCAATTTCTTATATAAAAATTGTGAAAATAGAAATTATTGATAAATTAAATCAATTTAAAATATTTATAATTTAGTTAAATCAACCTAAACTGAATCAAAATTTTATAAATTCCCTTTGGTTCGGTGTATAGGTAAATAAAATTTAATTCATTCAGTTTTTTTAAAAAAAATTAATTATGTTTGTTTTAGGGGTACAAAATATGATTTATTTGATTTTAGTAAAAAAGGGAACCAAATAAACTAAATCAATCGAATGTTCACCCTAACTAAAAGAATGGGAAAGGGCAAAATTGCAATGCAACCAATGAGAAATGTGCAAAGAGCTTATGTAAGCTCCCTCTCATTAAGCATTCAAATAAAAAACAATCCTCCATTCAGAACAAGCTAATTAAGTACTGAAATCAAGAATCCATACTCCTATTCAAAATCAAGCAAGTCAAGCCTTGGAGAATCATTTTTTAAAAAAAATATTATTAAATTCTTTAAATTTAACATAATTAACTAGTTTCGCTAAAACTTGAATACTAAGTAGTACTTTCTTTTTATTTCTTATTTTTAAGATATTAATAATAGATATAAGCTACTTCCTTCAAATTATTATAAATTTAGTTATTTCAAAACACATGAAATGTGTTTATAAAATAAGAATCAATGAAGTTTCATGAAAAATTCTTCATCTTTGATTTTTAACTACTTTCAACATTTGTTCGGGAACAATCTACTTACTATTTTCTGCCGAATAGGTGTATATGTTTGTATATTGAGAGTAAAGACAAGAAGATGTAAAGAATTAATAGAGAGGTCTATTTGAAACTAAAAATTAAAAGAAACTACTGGTAAATTTGCATGTTATGCGAATTTATTATAATAAAAAATTTAATATTTATTTTTACTAAATAAATAATTAATTAATTGAATGACTAATTATTATTTTATTAAAAAATTATTGTGAATTAAATAAAATAATTAAATAAATTTCTTAAAATTTATAATTATGTAGGGGTAATTATAATTAAAAAAATGCCTATCAATACTTACATACAATTTTATTATGGTATAATTTTAAAATAAAATTTATTAAATTTAAATAAAATAATTCATAATAATCAATCAAATAAATAATATTAATATTTTATAATTCAAATAAAATTAATAAATAATTACAAATTACATATATATACATTAAGATAATTATAATAAAAATATCGTTCTAACACCTTTCTAATGTCACTTGGTCATTGATGTACTCGTCGAAAAGAAACCTTTAAACAATTTCTGATAGGCTGAATGGAATTCCAGATCTTAAAAACCTCTCATCAGGTGGAATCTAATGACTCAACAATCAGAGGAAAGAGGTGCGTAAGTGTATCATGTGTATGCTCATGGACGATACATCCTCTGATGAAACGTTGTCGTTTTCAAAAAAACAACAAATTCGTGGTCAGACAGAGTAAGACCATTCAAACGTGTATGCCTGCGTGACACTGTTTCACGCGGCGAGTTTTGCCACTATCTAAAAAAAAAAAAAAGAGAAACTTCATCTAATAATATTTAAAACGTTTATTGATTTAAAAAAAAAAACCAAACTATATGAGAGATTATATGTTTATTATTGTTAGATTTTTTTAAATGCCTAACATTAAAAACTTTTTATGTTCTCAAATTTTTAAAATTATTTTTATATGGAAAATTTTCTGAATTGTTTTTATGTGACAAGTAATGTTGTCAAATTTTCTAAATTACTTTTATATGGAGAACTTTCTAAATTGTTAATTTTTAAAATTATTTTTCCGTAACAAGTTCACTATATTGTTAAACTTTTTTTTTATTTTCTCTTTTCATTAATTGAGTAAACTAAATATTTAATTACTAACTTATTTAAAATAAAAATATATTATATTATCATTTGTCAAAAATATTGTAGTGTCAATATAGTTATTTGAAAAATGATAAATACCCATCTAAAACTGAGTCCAAGATCAGAAATATTTTGTGATGTTTAAAAATTCTGAAACTTTTTTCAAATATTAATGATTTCTTAAACCTGTTTAACACTAAAATTGTTTAAATAAAATTTAAGATCATTAGTGTTTTATACATTTAATTTATAATTAATTTCTATTTTGTGTATCACACACACACATGAAATTTAACAATATAAGAAGTTATATGCATAAAAATAATTTAAAAAGTTTAACAATATAGAAAATTTTAATATCCATAATAATGTATATGTTGACCCTTGTGCATCAAGAAAGGGGAATTGAATTAGTGGCAAATTTGAATTTTGAAGAAAGCTCTCATAAATAAAATATTAGAGAAAGAGTATAAGAAAAACAAACACAAAAGTTTTATAGTAATTCGGGTATTAACCAACCTCACATCGACTCCTCAATTTACCAAGTAAGTATTTCACTAAATCACTAATGTTTTACAAGCTCACACTCAACTTAGTGTTTAAGCTCACACCAAATCTTACAAGTGTTTTCCCAAGGCTAAACTGAAACCTATACAAGAGTTTTCTAAAACTCACTATAAAACTCAAACAAGAGTTATTTATACAAAGGCTCACTCTTAAACCCAAACAAGAGTTTTCTATACAAAGACTCACTCTTAAACTCAATCCTAAGGTATTTAAAACTCACATCAAAATATGTACAAAGAGATAAAGAGTTAAAGTTGTGAGAATTAACTTTGCAAGAGTTTTACACAAATGAATGTTATTGTTTTGCATTCAAGTCCATTTGGTCAAGTATTTATAGGCTACAACCACTAAAAAGATGTTACATATAAAACTATGTCTAAATCTCTAAGGTGTGTTGGGCAGATCTTGTATTAAATACTTCTCAAATAGTGTTTGTGGTTGTTATTTCTCACATTGCACTGGATTTACTTAATTCACGATAGAAAATCTCATTTGTATCTAATAGGTAGTTTACATGGCATACAACCAGTTGTTCTCTAAGAAAAATAGTCGTTATGTCCCTCAAGCTATAGTGAAATTTGCAGTCATGATTTACTTTCTTTGGACCCAATGGTCACTGTGAAATCTTCTATTTGCCACGAAGATGTTGCCTTACCAAATTGCGGTCTTGATGCGAATTTTGATCTTCCAATGGTTCTTTAGGACACTTGACATAGTCTTGTTGAAGACTTGATTCCCTCCAAGCAATGCAAAAGTCGTGGTCAAGATAGTGAACACAACATACACCATAAAATTGTCTGTTTCAACTTGGTTCAGTTCTTCTGCAAGATAGTGGTCACAATATCCTAATTCGTGACCTCAAATTAGGATGTCACTTACAATCTTTGAGACTTATACTTTCATTCAACTTCTAATGCAAGCCTATCTAAAAATTCACAAAAACAACTCTTGAAATTAATATTAGAACATATTAATCTATATTGTCAATATCAAAAGAGAGTTTTAACTTAGGTTTGACCAATCTAGTCTGACAATCTCCCCTTTTTTGATTTTGACAACTTAGATTGATTTTGTAACGGATAAAGAATGCATAAGTGTGAAGTTGAAAATGGTTAACAATGTTTAACAATTCAAACTTGTTGAAATGCTCCCCATTAATTCATACTCCCTTGTAATTATTAACATGTAAGTTCACTTATCCTCCTTTGTCAAGATAAAAAAGGAAGGACAATTATAATTATAGGGATAAGTACAACGTTATGCAAACAAAAATAGCATCGAGCAACTATAGAGGGAAAAAACTGCAAACTTTTAAATTTTGTATTTGAAGATTCACATCAATTCTTGCAAGTGTTTTTCCAATGCTAACATTGAAACCTATACAAGAGTTTTCTAAGACTCACTCTAAAACCCAAATAAGAGTTTTTGATACAAAGGCTCACTTTCAAACCCAAAAAAAAAAAAGTTTTCTATATAAAGACCTACTCTAAAACCTACACAAGAGTTTTCTACACAAAAGCTTACTCTTAAACTTAAACAAGAGTTTTATATACAGAGGCTTACTCTTAAACCCAGACCCAATGTGTTTAAAAAAATACACCAAACTACGTACAAAGAGATAAAGAGTTAAAGTTGTGAGAATTAACTTTGAAAGAGTGTTGCCACAAATAAATGTTATTATATTGCATTCAAGTCCATTTGGTGGAGTATTTATAAGCTATAATAATCAAAGAGACATTACATATAAAAACTATGTATAAATCTCCAAGGTATGCTAGGCAGATTTCACATTAAATGTTTGTTAGACAGTGTTCGCAGTCGTGACTAAATATTTATGGTCGCTATATCTCACATTACACTAGATTTTCTTAATTAGTAGTAGAGAATCACGTTTGTACTAATGACTAGTCAATATGGCACACAACCATTTGTTCTCCAAGAAAAATAGTCTTTATTTCCCTCGAGCCAAAGTGAAATTTACAATTGTGATTTACTTTATTTAGATGTGATGGTTACCGCGAAATCTTCTGCTTGATATGGAGATGTTTCTTCACCAAATCGCAGTCTTGATCAACATTTCGCTCTCGCAAGTTTTGATCTTCCAATAGTTCGTTAGGACATTTGGCATAGTTTAGTTGAGGACTTGATGCCCTCTAAGCAATGCAAAAGTAGCAGTTGCGATAGTGAGTGCAACATACATCACAAAATCGTCTATTTCAACTTGGTTAAGTTCTTCTACAAGATAGTAGTCGCAAAATCCTAATTTGTGATCTCGAATTAGGATGCCACTTACATTCATTGAGATTTAGACTTTTATTCAACTTTGAATGCAAATATATCTAAAAATCTATAAAAAAAACAACACTTGAAATTGATGTTAGAACATATTAATCTTCATTATTAAGATCAAAAGAGAGTTTTAACTTAGGTTTGTCCCAACCTAGTCCAACAATATATTTTTATATATAATAAGAAAAATAAAAAACAAAACTACAAACTTTCTTATTTTTATATTGAAGAATTATATTGTTATTAAGATTTATTATGCTAATTAATTATTTATTTTATTAATCGATAACAACTTTTTATAAAATATAATGTATTATAACATATTCATAAATTTTAATTATTATTTATATATTATTTTTTAATCATTCAACTAGTTAAATAGTTATTTGATAAAATTAAATATTAAATTATTTAAAATTTATTATTATAATTACATTTTGTAATGCACGAGTTTGTGATAACATTGTATAATTAATTCAGATCTCAAATTTATTTTTAGATAAATGATTAGCCTTTATCAATTAACTATTTATTTTTTATAAAATTTTTCATTTGTCAAATTAACTAATCAACATATAAGTAATTAGAATTTTCATATAAAACTATCTAATTAAAAATAATTATAAATGAAAATAAAGAATCAATAAAAAGAAACTATAAAATAGGTAACTAAAAAAATATTTTTTTTAAGAGGCTAAAAAGAATATAAGGTTAAAAAAATAAATTTCATACATTATCTACTTTGAAAATCAATTAATATATATTATTAATTCTAATTCATATTTAACATTAGACTAATGATTGTCATTTATTAGTTAACTGTTTATTTGTTTATAAAAATTTGATATTTGTTAAACTAACTAAATAACGCGTAAGTGATGAAAATTGTTATATAAAACAATCTAATTAAAATAACTATAAATAAAAGTAAATAATCACTAAAAAAACTATAAAATAAATTACTGAAAAGTATAAGATTAAAAATATTTTTCATATATTATCTATTTTGAAAATAAATGTTATTTATTTAATCATATATTTTATGTACATATTTTATTTAGTTAATATTTGAAATATAATTTAAATAATTTATTAAATTATAAAGCGTAAATTGTGAATAGTGTATTAGTAATGTGATTATTGGGGATGCTCCCAAAGTGAATCGATACTTAGAACATGTTAGTTGAATTGGCAAATTATGACACCGAAACTAGTGTAGTTTGGTTTTATTATTATTATTATTTTGGTGAGAAGAAAACTAGTTTGTTTGGGACTCACACAATAATTGTGAGTGATAAAATTCAAAAACTAGTTTGTTTGGCAAGGATCGGTCATCGACAAGGACTAGCATGTCAACGTTGGTTTGCTTCAGTTGGAAATTGAAGCTTTGGTCTTTTTTTTTTTTTTTTTGGAAAATAATTTGATTGCTTGTGTTATATGAGCACGGGCCCAACAATTCAATATGGGTTTAATTAATCATAAATTCAAAACTAATTGCATCTGTGTATGATTATAACAAATAATTTAAAATAAATTTAATATTTATTGTAATTAATTGATTAATTATTATTTTATAAAAAAGTTAATATCAAATAAATAACATAGTAAAATAAAATTTAAAAAATTTATATATCGAAATAATTATAATAAATAATTGTCTATTTATTCAAATTTTCAATTTTAATTACTTAATTTTAAAAGAAAATTTATTTCATGGGTTTGCTCTTTTGTAATGAAAAGTGAAATATAAAAGGAATAATTTATTTTTGGTTTTCTGAATTTTGTATATTTTGTAAAAATACATTTTTTTAATTTTAAATTATAATTTTAATTTCTTCAATTATTCACATTTACTGTTTAAATTTCTTTTGTGTTGGGTGTACATTTTCTTCAATTAATAAAAATATTTCCCTTTTACCCAAAATACAAGCAATACCATAAAAGGTTTGCACAAAGAGTTACAAAGATATTTACACTTGTTCATCGACATCTTTAATTTTTTTAGTCTTTGAAAATATTTTTTCTATACCCAAACTACAAAACTAGTCGTTGAAACACTTAAAGTTACGTTTAATAGGTTTTCTTTAAAACTAGCTATTAGAGGTCATAACATCCGTTGAGACTAAGTAATGCTTGTTGTACTTATGACAGATACTTTTATCGCCCGTTGTCAATATTCTCGTAGTCGTTGGTCTTAACTTCAATACCCGTTGAAGTAAGAACAATGTATATTGTTATTTTCTAGAAAACTCGAACTCGGTGCTCTATTTTTCAACAACTCCACACTTGTTTCAATGGTTATTAGAGGATTCTCAATATCCATTGGAAACTCTTTCGATACCTGTTAAAAACCGCTAATACTCGTTTCAAGTTCTAGAAGTTTTAGCTCAATCTTAGGCACTTTTCTAATGCCTATTGCAAATATGCAACACATGTTGCTTGGCCAAATCAACACCCGTTGCGAATCTTCAATGCTCATGACGAGGCCCAACACAGCTCAACTTGGAGCATATCTTTAACGCCCATTTCGAAAGGACAATGCCTATTGCGAGTTCTAGAGAGCATAGCTCGTCTAAACATTTGTCCAACTTCTGTTGAGACATTCTCCATGCCCGTTGGTTGTTCCCAATTACACCACTTGTACAAAAACAATTGGAGCCATATATCCTCCAAGCATTATCACAACATTCTCTCTCTATAGGATACAAAAAACACTAAAATACAAATATTAAAACTTCCTTTGGTTTTGTTATAGTTTTGTTACCATTCAAAACACATCAAAGTAGAGGAGTGAGACCAATATCTTAGAGTCACATGCTCTCCAAACATTCACAACACTTTTATTTTTATTTGTCATCCAATTCTCCTTCTTCCTCTCTTGGATTACCTTCCATACTTTGCATGTATGTATGTGTGTGTGTGTGTATAAATTGATTTGTGAATTAATGTGATGATGCTTTTATTGTGAATATTAAAACTAAAAAATATTTTTAAATTTTTATTTAGAAAATTATTCTATTTTATTCTTATTTTATGTACAACGCTTTTTCAAAGAAACTCAGTTTTCTGTAAGTAAATATCTATGTAGTGCTTGTAATTATGTGATATGCACTTGAATCAAATATGAGCTTCAATAATTATATTCATTTTTTTTTAACCATTTTCTACTTCTTTCAATTAATAGAATTTCTTTTATGATTTCATTCATTTTTTTTTTTCATTTTCAACTCATGATACTCCAATTGAATAAACTTTTTAAATCATTAAAAATACTTGATTCTATCTTATTTATTCCATTTATTATAAATTCATTTGTGATTTAATGCAATTCTATTCGATTACTCATTATCATGTTTTAATTGATTAAATTCTTTAAATTTATTTAAAATACTTTATCATCTTTGATTTATTTTATTTGCTATAATTTTCTTCAAAATTTCATACAATTCTATTACTATTCATCATTATCCTAATTGACTAAGTTTTTAAAAATGAGTGAAAATACTCAATCATTTTCAATTTGTTCTAATTTCTATAATTTTCTTTGTAATTTTATATAACTGTATTTGATTACCATTTATAATGCCTTAATTGCTTAAATTTTTTAAAATCACAAAAAATGCTTGATATTGTATGATTAATTCTAATTATTATATTTCATTCGTGATTTGACATAATTCTATTTGATTACTACTCAGTATATTTTAATTGTCTAAATTTTTTAAAATAATTAAAAATACTCGATTATATTTAATTTATTTCAATTATTATAATTTTCTCTATGATTTTATATAATTATATTCAATTATTATTTATTATGTTCCAATTAATTGATTGACTATTCAATTACTAACAAATTCTATTTGATTACTTCTTATCATGTCCTGATTGACTAAATTCTTTAAAATCATTAAAGATACTCAATCTTATCCAATTTATTCTAGTTATCTAATTTTTCTAATTACAATAATTTTGTTTATAATTTCACACAATTCTATCTGATTACTAGTTATCATGTCTTAATTGAATAATTCTCTAAAATTATTAAAATTACTCAATTCTATTCAATTTATTCTAATTATTATAATTTCATTTGTGACTTTACACAATTTTATCCAATTGCTACTCATTATGCTATAATTGGTTAAAATTTTCAAAATCAGTAAAAATACTCAATCCTATCTATTTTTTAATTACTACAATTTCTTTCTTGGTTTTGCACTATTCTATCTAATTACGATTCATTATGCTCTAATTAACTAAAATCTTTAAAATTATTAAAAATACTTTGCCTTATTCAATTTGTTCAAATTATTTGATTTGTTCTAATCACTATAATTTTCTTCGTGACTTTATATAATTTTATTCGATTACTATTATCATATCTTAATTTGCTAAAACTTCTTTAAACTGATTAAAAACATTTGATTCTATTCTATTTACTTATTTACTACAATTTCTTTATTATTTTACATAATTCTATTATGTTACTACTCATTACATACTGATTGGCTAAATTTAAAATTACTAAAAATACTAGATCATCTTTTATTTATTCTAATTATTATAATTTTCTTTAAAATGAAAAGTTTATTTTCATTTGTAAAAGAAAAAAAAGAGTTTATTATTGATTAGAGTATAATGACAGATAAGTATACATTTTTAACTAGACGATCTTAATGTGAGTTTTATGAGTAAAAAATCAAATTTTAAAAAAGCTTATCTTTAAAACTTTTATCAGTAATAATTTTTTATTTATAAAACTTATATTCAAAAAATCTATAATTAGATATGAGAAAGAATTTCTTCTATTTTTTTATTTCAAAAATTTTTTTCAATAGCAATGCCAAACATGCTCTTATTGTAATCATACACTTATTACATTAACTAAAAGAGTAGTTACTCCTTTGATAGTTAGATCCATTTAAAACTTTTTATAGCCATAATGTTAAGATTAAATTAATTTATTATTATGAAAATGTTATAACTTAATAGAAATGTAGTTATAAAATTATTATTTTTGACTTAATAGATTCCAATTAAAATATATTTCAAATTGCATGTCTATAAAGATGACATAGAATCTCATTTTTTTATTTTTTTTATTCTTGAATTATATGATTTTTTAATACTCAAATGAAGAAAGATATTGAAGAATAGCATTTTTAGAACCATATTAGTTAGTGAATTGATTAGTTGGTCAGTTTGATAATTCAATTCGATTTAATTAATTTAATAATAAATAAATTTAAAAATATTATTAGAATAGCTTTAAAATTTAAAAATAAAAAATTATAGTAGTTAAAATAAAACATAATTCTAAAATCAGTTCAAAACTAATCGAACCTATTAATGTTCTAGTTCTCGATTTAATCAGTTCAATTGATGAGTTTAATCTAGTTTTTAAGATATTGTTGAAGAAAGATAATCAAATATAATCATATGTTATAATATATCAATAATATCTTAGAGATTTTTTTATTGAAAAACTTAAAATGCAAAGTAAACTAAGAAAGATAATCATCTTTACTTAAAAAATAAGTATGAATTAAATAAAAAAAGAGATTAAAATCTAAAGATAAATTCAAATTTCAAATCTAAAATTTTCACTAAACCTACTTAAATAAGTAAAGAATATATTTATCCATAAACTATAAAATACTATAATTATTCAAATTTAAAATATTAAATAATGTACTATCTATTTAGCATTACCCATTTCTTAATTAGTCTTTATTATAATGGCTTTAAAATTTTCTTCTATTGTTTTTATGTTGTTTTTCAGTCGCCCGACCCATCATCAGAACATTAAATCGGGAGACCCAAAGAAGTTTTAACATAGACAACAATTATGAATCTGACAAGTCTACCTCAAAATTATAAAAAAAAGAAAAGAAAAAGCTGACACGTCTTTAAATAGGAAAGCCAGACGCTCAATAAAATCTCGTTTATATTTGAACTATCCCATCTTATTTAATATTATCTTATTAATGTAAACAAGTAAAATAAATGCACGCCTATGATATTATTTAGGAGATGCTAGATTCGGTAAGTTGTGTTAGAATTGAATTTTTTTTTTTTTTATTTTTGAGACAAAGTCAATTTGATTCCAATACATCATTCATTAATGTACTCTTTCAAGCTCATAAAAATATATTTATTTTTTTATTTATTTTAAATTATAATTTATTTCTTAAAAAATATGACTAATTTTTTAATTTTAATATTTTCCTATTTAATTTGTCTTATTACCAACAAATATGGACTACTATTATTTAATTGCAGTAAAAAATAATATGAACTGCTCTATTTAATTTAAGCAAATTTTTAAAAATATAAATAAAATTAATTATTTCAACTATATTAATTAGATTTTCTTAATTTAAGTGAAATTAGAAACAAACTTATATTTATAAGTTGAAGAGAGTATTAAATATTAACATAAATCATTATCCTATTATATAATTGCCCTTATGTTTGTTAGAAACAATTATATCATTAAGCATTACCTTATTATTTATTCCATGATTGTCTGTTCGATGAGCTTTGTATAATACATAATAGTTTTTTAAAAAATTTTATCAGAAATTCAGGTTCTAAACTTTTTAATTGAAATGTAGGTTTACCGCTAAAATATTTCTATGGAGATATTATTTATTCATTTCTTAAATCATTGAACCTATTTAAAAATTGCCTTTAAATGTTATATACCAAATTTATATTTAATAATATGCAAATTAAGGGATGCACACCGAATAATGTATAAAACTATTGTAATTGCCTAATGTGATAATACGAGTTTTACAAATTATTAAATAAAACTTGACACTTAAAAATAATATATTATCTCTCACAAATATAAAATTCACTCTTTACATTTTTTAAATAAATTTTTTATATTTGTAAATGCAAAATATACTTTTTAAAGTTAAATTGAATCAACATTAGTTAGTCTAAGTGGTAAAGAGTTCAATTCCTCAAGATATCAAGTTTAAGTCTCGTGAATAGAGAAAACTAATATTGAGAGAGTTTTCTCTCTTTTAGAATCTGATCCGATTCGAATTTGAGTTAATTAAGATCAAATATGATTTTAGAATATAGGATGTGTAGATAAAAAAAAAAAAAGATTAAATTGATGAATCCCACTAAAATATGCCCAATTCACCAAATGGATGGCTCCCGTGAATTTATTTTGCACGTAAATTCGTGCACAATAGCAACACTATCTTTATGTATGTTCCTATATTAGAATAATTTTTGGGATTTGATATAAACAATATTTCCTTCTTTGATACGAAGCATTATCCTCATATACCATAAGAAAAGTATCATACTACTGAACTAGTAGCAAAGTGGCTGACATAAGTAGACATAAGAAAGCCGGAAAACAGAATTAAAAGAACGAGAGCTAGATTTGCTTTTGGAGCAAAATGACCAAAAATATTGTGAATCCTCACAACCGCTTCAAGTTGGAGTTAATATAAAGGTGACCTTCACAGCATAATGGCTAAGCAGTTGCACCATTCTCGTGCATTCTGTTTCATTCTTGTCTTTGCTCTCTCAAATATTTTGGAAAATAAGATAAATCTACCAGAAAAATAAGAAATTAAAAAAAAGATCGAATATTTTGAAAACTTAGAAAAAAAATTAAAATTAAAATGGCCTAAACAACCCAAATAATTCTATAACAGATTTTCAAAAGTCGACCCACTTATGGTATTCTTAAAAAAGTAGAAAACGATAGTAAGTAGTTCCATATAAAAGCTAAGGGAACCATATTAACAAGTTCCAGTCCAGTTCCCCACTCCACGCCCACTTGAAAACCTCAAATATCATTGTGTATACATGGAGAAGCTATTTCATGCACTTGTCTTACTTTCTTCTTGGCCTTTGTTAGTATACTCATACAATGTCCCAGCAATTTTCTCATTTGGAGACTCCATTCTTGATGCTGGAAACAACCACTTCAACAAGAATTGCACTGCCCAAGCTGATTTCCCACCTTATGGATCATCTTTTTTCAACCATCCCACTGGAAGGTTCACCAATGGCAGAACAGTTGTGGACTTCATTTGTGCGTTCTTCATTCATTGCATGGGATTCTATAACTCTATTGTCGTGATATAACTCATATGAATTTTTTGCTTGCAGCTAAATTTCTTGGGATTGAACTACAAAGGCCTTACCTGGAGGTAAAGCTGGCAGTAGTTAATGGAAGTAGGAAGGGTTATCCATCTAACGGTATCAACTTTGCTAGTGCTGGCAGTGGTGTTTTGCGGGCAACAAATAAAGATTGGGTACCAAGTTAAACTTCTCTCTCATTTTTTAAATGCTAAATTAATTTCTAAGTTGGCTAACAGTGTGCCACATGGAGCTGTAGGGAGTGATACCAATCCAGGAGCAGGTGCAAAACTTTCAGACACTAGTACAGCAAAACCTAATAGATAAAGATCTAATACAAAAATCCATCTTCTTTTTCGAGTCAGGGTCTAATGACATGTTCAACTATTTCCTCCCTTTTGGCACCCCAACACTTCATCCTGACTCGTATGTGCAAGCTATGTTACAAGAGGTGGGAAATTTACTAGACCAAATTTACAAGCTTGGTGCTCACCGCATTGCAGTGTTTTCACTAGGCCCCGTTGGTTGTATTCCAGCAAGGGCCCTCTTGCCGGCTGCATCTGTTAATAAATGTTTTGGGAAGATGAATCTCATGGTTAAGAAATATAATAAAGGGCTGGAAAAACTTGTCAAGGATATCCCCATCAACTACCCTGGTGCAGTTGCTGTTTATGGCAAAGTTTATGATGTTGTTCAACGATTTCGAGCCATTCCAACACGCTACGGTAATTAATCGCTGTCCTAACACATTTATGGCTTGGTGTTTTTCATTAGACATTTATGAGTAAATTTATTATGAGTATGTGTGCAGATTTCACTGATGTAATCAATGCATGCTGTGGAGATGGACCGCTTGGAGGATTGCTTCAATGCGGGAAGGAGGGTTACAAAATGTGTTCAAATCCTAACGCATACTTGTTCTGGGATTACTTTCATCCATCTGAGCATACTTACAAGCTCATCGCCAAGGCCTTGTGGGGTGGAAAGAACTCAACGATGAAGCCATTCAATCTGAAGACCTTAGCTAGCATGCTTTGATCCCTATTCAGAGTAAAACAACATGCAATTTTGGAAGATCTTATGTGCGCATGAATGTTTAAGAGCACTGTTTCTTTTTCAAATTAGCAGCTCCCATGTATGGGATTGGATTTAGAATATGTTAATTTCAAAAATTGAAACTCTCAATAAACAACCATTAATTAATGGTCAACACTACATTATCTTATTATATAGTATTATATTACAATACTGCAATTAGTGTAACTTGCAAGTATTTAGGTAATATTTTTATTAATATGTATAATTGATTATTCATCACTTTAGATAATTTTTATTTTTGATAAAATTATCACAAATACTTAATACATTATTTACATAATTTAAAACTTATATAACAACATTACACCGTATAGTTACTGTAAAATTTATATTTTTATTAATCTAAAAAATTAATATAATAAGATATTGAATTTTAAATCATTTTAATTTTTTAAAAAAATTCAAGATAATCCATAAATATCAAAATAAGAATAACGATCTCAACTTGAAAAGTTGGATCGTACTTGATGGCATACAATAATCATTATTACATAAATTCAGTATTAATGAAAGACAGTCTAAATTAAAATCAAGCAACTAAGTAGAATGAACAAAATAAATTCACTTAAAAGTGAAAATTAAAATCAAGCAACTAAGTAGAATGAATAAAATAAATTCACTTAAAAGTGACTAAAAAAATTCATCGAAATGAAATGAATTACTTTGAGTTATAGTCGGATCGAGCAATTGACTTAAAATATAATTTATTTTGAATTATTTTATAAATTATTTTTGGGTTTTAGTTTGGACTGAGTCCTCATAATTTTTATTTTTTAAATAAAAGTACTATTTAATATTTTAAATTAACTCAATTTGAATTAGATTATAATTAGAACAATTTAAATTAATTCGTAGATTGAGTTGGAAGAGACTCATAAAATTTCAAACCATTTTAGATTTTTATAAGATCAAATAAAGTTACAATTCTTTTTTTAAATGATTTTAAATCAAATTTTTGAATTTGATCAAAAAAAATTATTTGTATTAGAAGATTTCAAGTTTGAATATATATGTGTCTAAAGATTTCAAGTTCAAACGTATAATAGATAGGATAGGAATTGACATGTAAAAAAAAAAGATTTAACGTACCTTTTATATGGTACATACTAGACGTAGATCGACATGATAACAAAAAATTTTCATATGAAAACTATATATGTATACATAGAGTTACGGAGCTCAAGCATCAGACCAATAGATATCCATTTCTCCCACATTATCTGGGTCAGAAATTCCCAATGCATTCCAAACAGCTTTTGAAGCATCCACTATA
>CATIWR010397868.1:0-34993 GCA_949677035.1 Omphalea diandra
TAACTTAGCAAGAGTTTTGGCACATATCAATGGTTATCCTCTTGCATTCAATTCCATTTAGTGGTGTATTTATAGGTAATAACCACTAGAGAGACGTTATAAAGAAACTATGCCTAAATCTTTAAGTTGTGTTAGGCATATCTTGCATTAAATGCTTGTCAGACGAAATTTGTGGTCTAGACTGAATTCGCAGTCGCTAATTTTGAACTGTGTTGAACAACTAGTTCATATGACATGAAACCACAGTCTCTTCAAAAACTAACCGTTGAATCTTTCTAGCGGATCTTAAAATTCATAATGGCTTCTTCAAATTCGCGGTCGCTATTTTCCTTTTCAGACGTTATTGTCACTGTGAAATTGTCTGTCTAACATGAAAATGTTGTTTCTGCAATTCGCGGTCGTAACTGAAATTCACGGTTACGACTTGTGAATCTCAACAACACTTTTTTTCAAAATTCGTAGTCACTTCGAAATTCACGATCGCTAATTTTAAAGATAGATTTTTCATACTTGGAGTTTTTTGCTTTTAATCACTTCTATTCAACTCCAAATAAGATTCTATCTTAATATCTGCAAAAACAACACTTAAAATTGATATTAGTTTAAAATTGATATTAGAACCTTTCAATCTATATTATCAAGATCAAAAGAGAGTTTTGAATTAGGTTTGCACAACCTAGTCCTACATTTTATTTAATTATCTATGTAATTACATAATAAGTCTCTAGTTGTCTAAATATAAAATAAGAGCTACCATAAATTGCTTTCTTGTAGATAATAATCATTAGTCAATATTAAGTAAAATATGAGATAAAATGTAACTTATTGATAAAAAAAATAAATAATAATTTTCCCTCTTACAAAGAGAGAGAGAGAAGAGAAAAAGAAAAGAAAAGGAAGCCAAAGAAAAATTATTCATATAATTGAGTCATTTAATCGAATAATGTCGTAGAATTTAAGTAGATTAAATTTTGCTGAGGGCAATCTAAAATTCAGAAAATTGCATAGATATAACCTAAGGGTCCCTAGCAAATCTGTCGATTTTTTTTTTTTTTACATTTATGTGAATATAGTTGAATTTTAAAATATATTTGTATTTTTTATTACTATTACTATGAATATTATAAAATAGATTGAAATTAGAGGTTGTTTAGGTTATTCAATTTGGTTCATAATCGATATTATAATGAAACTAACACTGAAATAAATAAATTAAATTAGTTAACATAATATTTTATGAAACTCTGTTAAGATCTTTGTAAAATAACTTCAAAATATTTTTTAAATAGTAATTTGAGACTTTTATTCATAAAATATTAATATATTAATGAATTTAGGATAGATTGGTATACAATATATTAATATGTATAAAATAATATTTAGACTTTTCTCCAATATTTGTATAGATTGTAATATATTGCTAATTTTTATGAATGTGTTGCTATATTGTTTATCTATATTTTCTGTATTAGATTAAGTGATTTTCTTTTTTCTTTTAATTTCTATGTTGTGAGCTCCACTCTCCTAAACTGTAAATAATAATATTTTTCTGTATATGGTGAATATTAATGAAATCAAATCAAATAATCATCAATAATCTATATAAATAAAAGAGGATGAAACGGACGTTGGACGAATGTTTAGGCATCTTAAGTGTCTAATATCTTCATCAAGCATATTCAATTTTTGAGCTTAGCTCTAAAAAATAATGTAGATGCTGGAGGTTTCGAAGTGACATTTACTTTCATTTTTAAGACAATATATATATATATAAAATACAAAATTAGATGGCTAACTGCTCTTAGTTTTTGTCGAGTTGAATCTTTATGTTTCAATCATATATCTTCTTTAGACTCAATATTGACAAATCAATAATATTGAATCAGAGGGGAATGGTATGAGCCAAAGCTTCCCTAACTGGCGAAGGGAAGATGCTGAAAGAGAGAGCAATAGGGGCTCAGCCTCTGTTGTCATGGTCATTCAAAACTAAAGAGAGAGGGTTGGGAGAAGAAGAAGAAGCCCTCTCCCTTCCTTCTACCCCCAACTTTTAATTTTTTTTTAAAAAGATGTATAAAACGATGTCATTTTATTTAAGTCAAAATAGTGTCGTTTGGATAATTCTAAAACAAAAAAGGAAAAGAACACCACCTTATACAACCCCTTTCCCTGTTCCTCCCTCACATGCAATAACCCATCCCTCCCAAAAAATCCAATTTATTCCTTCTTTCTATCCACCCATCTTATCCTCCTTCAAAAATCATTTAAAATACTTTTAAAAACTTGAATTCCATCAATTTTTTATCAAAATTATTAAGTAATTCAAGGATTTTCACTCAACTTTGGATTTCATCATCATTTAAAAGTGAGTTCTACTCTATCATTATTTTTAAAATTTATATATTTTTCATATTTTAATTCACTTAATTTTACATTAATAACATGTCATTCACTTCTCTTTTTTTTTTTTCATAATTCTTAAACGTTGAAAAGTTAAATTATATGAAATTTTTGAAGTAAATTTGTAAGGTTCATCAACCTAAAATTGGGGTTTTTGTAAATTGATTGTGAATTTAAATAGGTTATTATGAATTGATTGAATTTAGAAATAGAAAGTTTAAATTAAAAATATATTGTGAACTATGAATTAAATTAAATTTATTACAAATTTATGGAACTCTAATTAAATTTATTATTAATTAGTTTAGAATTGGTAATTGATATTGTGAATTAAAAATTTAGAACTGCTAATTGTGAATTTAAAATTTACGAAACTATTATTGAATTGTGAATTGATATATAAATTAATTCTCTTAAACATAATATATCACTTAAATAATTACCATTAAATTTAACATAAATCTAACAATAAATCATTTATAATTAATTATTTCTCATGATATAAAATATATTTTATAAATAATTTGATTTCTCAAAATTAATAAAAATTGTTCTCATATAAATAACTTTATTTCTCATAATTAATACTTTAAATTAAATAAATTCACATGACATTCTTAATTAAATCAACTTAATCAATAACTTAAATAAACTTTTTTTTCAAAATAAAAAGAGTTTTTCATTAATAATGATTAACAAGTACAACATGTAATAGACAAGTAAATTTGACTACGTTCAAAAAATATATATAAATCTTATCATAAAGGTGAGCTTTTAGTCTGAATTTCATTGATCGCATTGAGAAACAATTGTATACAACACTTTAATTGTGTTTGGTGCATTGACAAAAGACACATTTTACTCGGTAGCTATATTGAGCTACAAATTGATTTCATTGTTATTTGACAGGTTTTTAAACGAGTCCGATGTTTTAAATTTCAAACTCAAACTCCTCTTAACTCTCATGACGGAAAACAAACAAACTCCTATCAAGGGAGAGAAAATAAAATACACATAATATTTCATCAACAAAATTAACGAACAACTAAGAAAAATAAATCTAGCATAAGATCATAAACAAATTTTCAACCAAATAAATTCATTTTTGTTGTTGAAAAACCTCAATTTATTTTTAGATATTGAAACCTTAGTAATCATGAGATTTTCTTTTATACATTTTTTATTTGTCATATGTTTTTCCAAAAAAAAATATAAGAAATTTTAATATCAAAATCTATAAACTCTGACCAACTTATACAAATAAAATGAAAATATGATTGGATTATTTATTGTAATTAGAAAAAATATAAGAGAAAAAAGAAAAAAAAGAAAAGAGATTGGGATGTCTATCATCGATGACAAAGAAAAGTCGTTAATAGTAGCTACAACAAAAAAATAAAATCAAAGAAAGGTCTTTGTAGGTAGCAGTTAGGGTTTGTAAATGAATGTCCAATTTATAATGATTATAAGATCCAAAAGTAAAGGAGACAACTTATATAAGTTAACATCCTTAACATAAATTAATTCAATTCTTTAAAGATTTATTTAACATAATTTATTCACATAATATAATTAATATTAAAATCATTTAAATCATATACTCATATTAACTAAATTAATACCATAAATTTCTTAAATATTTACTTAATATAGTTAATTCACATAATATAATTAACATTTAAATCATATATTCATATTAACTTAAAGTAATTTTCATAATTTTTTAAAATCTCAATAAAATCCATATTTAAATAATTAAGATTTCATATTTTTAAATCCTAAAATCATTAAATATATTTTCTTTATAGACACTCATCTTAAAATATTAAATATCATCACACACCCATTTAAATTTAATTTTTTAAATATAAAATTTTAAACTTAATTCATACTAAATAATATAATTTTAATTAAAGTAATAATCTCTTTAACATAAAATCATTTCTTTTTAAAAATACTTATATACAAATCTATTTAAACACATTCAAATATATCTAATTATCATTGTATCATTAAAATAAATCTAATTATCATTGAATCATTAAAATTCATAATTATAAGCCAAATAAAGGAAAAAAATATTTTTAAAATACCTCTTATTACTAAAATTTTCTAAAACTGGATTTTAAACTTACAACAAGATTTCAAAAAAAAAAACAGATTTCTCTTTTAGCTCTTCCTCTTCTCCACTCATTTTCTCCTCATCCTACCATCTCACTGTCACCGCCATAGGTCATCAACATCTTCAAGTAAGTAAGCGAAGCTTCCTAAAAAAATTTTCTAGTCCTTGATATGGTAAAAGTATTCCACTGAATTGGACATAGTGACAATCTCGCATTCAGTCTCGATAAATGGATGGTCATATGATTTTACGTGATGAATTTTGGGACTGAGATGATTGCAAAACCAATGGCATTCTCGAGCAAATATCTGGCCGACGAGTTTACATGGATTGCACATAGGAGAGAGGGGTGAGCTAATCCCACCTGTTTCGTGAACTATTTTCTTTGAAGGATGAAAATGGTGGTCGATGCGATTGAATGGTTACTACTTAGGTGATGTGCGGGGCAAATCTTGCCTATCTAGTTTTGATTGTCTTTTGACTGGACGTTTGGGCTAATCCGAGTGATTTTGTTTACACGTCCATACATGCTGGGCAAACGAATTTTCTCCACCTTGTTAAGCTTGATTGTCCTTTTTGACTGGACCTAAACTACGATCTCCTCACTTATATATCATTGTATAATTTTTTCCTTTTCAACTTATTCTGCAAAATATACAACCAAAACTATATAAAAAAACAAAAGATATATAAAAAGAAAGCACTGAACAATTTTAAGAATAAAATGAACAGCTTAAAACATATTAGATTCAATAATATACCATACTAACCCTACAAACTTTAGAATAGAGGCCAACTTTCAATTATATCAAATTTATCCTCATCAACAGTAACACCTACCATTTACAGAAAAAAAAAATACTTTGTAGCCAACATCCTTCATTGCTGGATCGAGAATAGCATTTTGGAGGTGATACTACATATCTACTCTTGTTCCATTTACATATTCTACCTCAAAATTCAAGTCCCGGTTAGTGCTGTACAACTATTATCATAAGCCCTATGCCTATGAAACCAAAACCCCCAAATCTGCAAAATTGCTGACACTGTGCATCCGTGCAAACTGTTGACCATTCAATATCCGTAAGTACCGGTATTACAATTAACGTTTCTTACAAGCCCTTGGAAGTCCCTTTCTGATCCTCTTTAAACCTTGTTTGTTATCTTTCTCTGTTTGATCAACATCATTGTCATTATTGCCTGCATGCCAAATAAATCCCACAGGTGCTTTCATAGTATTAAATGGACATCAACACATTTGAACTAATAATAACCAGATGCATTCATTAACCAACTAATCTACAACTGCACCTTGATGTTAAAAAAATGTCTATCTTGCTCAAAAACATAATTTACCCAAGAAAGAGAATTTGGATCAATTACCTTCAGACGTAATTGCTGCATCTCTTGTATCATACCCAGATTGTTTTGTAGACACTGTAATCACTCCACGTTCAACTTTTTCCTCAGGAGTTTCACATGATCCCTCAAATGGTTCCATAAAACAAAACCTGACATGAAATCAATCAGTGATTACATAGATATATTTTAACAAATACCACCTAAATAGACCAACAGTATAAATAACCAAAGCAATCCTTCTCATAAGGTACAAGTGTGTCATAATGATATGCTCAAGGTACCCAAGAATTTTAAATTTGTTTATTTAGCTGTTTTTATGAAGAGAGCTTGCAGATTCCATGTTTGTGAAAATTCCAGCTAGAACATAAAAAAATTTCACTGTTGTAATGCTTCCAAAAAACCCAAAATAAATATTCTTACAAAACCCAAAAACGACAGTAAAGAGAGGAAAAACAAGAAAGTAGTTAATGAAGAATGACAAGTAATAATAAGGCAACCTGAAGCTAAACACATGGATGTGCATGTGATGCATCTAATTCAATGAGATATTCGGTTCAGCAAAATGTTTAAAGTGCCCACCCAAACAGTTGTTACAGGTCACTGCACAAAATATGACAACATGACTAATCCAAACACTTGTTATACTACAACAATTCAGCAGTACCAACCCACTATAGAAAAAACCAAGCTACCATGGATATCACCGCATAGATTAGGTAACTTTAAGAAAAGGAAGGAAAAAAAGAAATCTTTTCATGAATACTTTGTTTTAGAATGATTTTCCAGTACATGCTTGTGATGGAGCATATTGAATCATATCAAGTATGTAAAAAAGAATGATTTTTACTAGGAAGGAAAACCATCACAATAATACAAAAAAGGAATACCATTCTTTAGGCAAATTCTTGCTGTCAAATTCAGAACTCAACATCCTCTACTTTCTACGCTTGTCACACTGAACCCATTCATGGTCAGGCTTGTACAAGACACTACCCTTTCTCTGGAAAAGCAAAGAACTACTTCAATAAAAGAATTGTAAGCAGACAGCAAAAGCGCTAAATTGAACAAAAAAACATACATAGAGAGATTCATAAAATAATTGTTGAAAACAAAGAGTGAAGTAACTAAACTGAAGAAGCTAACGAGAAAAGTCGTCATTCTAGCATACTATTAGTTATGTTCTGAAAAATACACTGCAACTGTAGTCATTAGTCATTACTGAATTAAAGGAAACACAAATTTCATTCCTTATCAAGATGAAAATTAAATTATTATTTCAAAGTGGCCACTATTTCAAATAATGTAACGTTAATTTCAGTCATTATTTAGTTTGGGGTGTATTAGTCACTAATCTAAAGAAACTTTCAATAATACATTCGCATAAATGCACAAAAAGGAAACATTGAATTATTTTTTTTTTTTTAAAAAACCCAGCAATTAGCAAAAAATTTCCTTACCAGCTGCACTTTATCATTGTTCTTATTCAAATGTGCATCTGCCTTTTCCCCTAGCCACTCCTCTAGTCGAGCATATGGCTCACAATCCAGAAAACCATGGTTGTTATTATGCACCCACACACGACCATTCCCATCATTCTATGATGAAAAAGGCAATAGATGCAATATTACTTCACAATATATAGTAATGCTTCCTAGTGCTAGTTTTGCAACTTCAATCAACCTATTTAGTTAGATGATACAGGATCAGCTATCATTGAGAAACAGCATGCTCCTGAATGTTTTGATAAAAAGCCAATTAAAACTGGCTTTTATGGAACACTAGGAATATTTTGGCCATAAGAGCCATTTCTTTATTTATTTTATAAATTGAGCTAAAACTAGGGTTCAAACTTGCACCCTCACAGTCATGGAGATGCCCCCAGTGCTAATGAGCAAAAGGCTTATTGGTTGGCGACAAGATCTCTAAAACATCTCAAAAACAGTATTTGACTACATTTTCAAATACATCTCAAATCAAAATGCAGTTTAAAATGCAATCCCACAAAAACTCACAAAATCATGATAAATCCTTTAAATAAAATAGTCACGTATGATTGCACCACCATAACTGCAAATTTGCTCGTGATGCTAGCATGATATCAGAACATCATATTCTCTTGCACTAAAAAACGATGTGAGTCAGGCTATAAATGCTCCAAATCTTTCATGCTCATTGACTACTTCACAGCCATATCTGGGATTCTGTATCATCTCTCTCTGTATTTACCAAGAAAAGCAAATTTCTATCCAAACAACTACAAAATTTTATTTACGTTCTAACCATGCAACAACAAATGGCAAGGGCCCTAAGTAGGGGTGGGAATTCAGTTTATTCAGTTTGGCGTTCATCAATACCGAACTAACCAAATTTATATTTTTGCAAACCAAATCAAATTAAATTTTTCATAGACTGAATCAAATCAAATTAAGTTTATATTTTTACAATACAAACCGAATTATATTTGTATAAAATTGTCTGTATCATTTATCTAAATAAATTCTATTCTATTTTTAAAAATTCAACTAATATGGTTCGGTTAACCAAATGCTCACCCCTACCCCTAAGGATTACTTTACTGATATACCGAGGATCTCCTTAGCAATTTCATCAGGTACCAAAAAGAAATACAATGAAGTTCATATTATGGTAAATGGTAAAACTAATCAGATAAATCTAAATGGATGCTGGAAGTTTCTACATGCTCATTGGACCAAAAATAAGAGTAAAAGCAGCTTTATAAAGAAAATTGAGCAACCATGTATTATTGTTTCAAATTCATAATGTCGGGTAGCATCATGCAGAAATAAAACAACCAAACAACTAATTGGAAGGACTTGCCCACCATTAAATTATAACATCTATGACACCAATAACTAATCGTTCCTTGATTCCATCATGCATCATGCGACCAACTCTTTTGTAAGCCCATAAATAAAAATAAACCAGTAATAATTAGAGATAAATGCGATCTGATAAACCATGCAAAGGCCTAATGTAAAATATAACAGAAAAAGAATTCCCTCCATCCAAAGGTTAAGCAAAGGCAACTACAATCTGATATATATGAACAAAGCATAAAAATATTTTTAGAAAATGAGAGCACAAATTCCAGTATGCACATTATGCCATGTATACTTGTCATTTGAAAATTTAGATTCATGGCACCAGAACATGTAGAATAAAATTAAAATTTTAAAATTAAGCTTTATATCACCACTATTCAACTCAAATACAACAGATTGTTGCAGGAAGCTACAAATGAAACAATAAGACCATAAAAATTTCAGATTTGGGTAATATTTCATTTGCTTCCTGCATTGACATTATTACAAAAAGCTCAATCTGGTGAGGCAATTAAGAGGTTTAGCACACTAACAAAGTCCATTTAGGCTCAGTTGCATCAGATACCCATGAAAAAGAATCAATCTATCTGTCCAACACAAAATGTTAGAGAAATCACCTTTCTATAGCATTATGGGTTCCTACTTGCATCTTATGGAATAAGTTCATTTGAGTTCATGATATGGTAAAAACTCAAAGTTAATGTCCATGGCAATTCAAATTTAATTAAGGTTCTTTGCATTTGCAAGCTCAATTTTTGTTGGATCATTAATAAAACCAACTACATTCAACTAAGATGGACTACTTAACAGATCGGGATCTACTTGCTAGAAACAAGCAATAATATTTGACAGTTAGAATCATATTATGAAGCAGAATCTTACCTCAATTAAGCAGCCATGCCAATATAAAAATATTCCACAATTTGCTCGCTCCCACTCCAATTGACAGTGACCAATAGTTAGTTGAACATGTTTTCCAATGACAACGCCAGTTGTTTCACAAGTCTTACTCAAATATTTTGCCAATGGTGGACTTTTAACCTGTTGAAGAGCCCATGGTTAATAAATATTTAAACAAGGTAATAATGACAAACACTTCCTCACAAAGAGACATGAGAAACAAGCAATAAACCTTGAACATATATCCTCGTTCTTGGAACTAAAAAGATGACTTCTAGATAAGATCTAAGTGAGTAATCCAGGGGCATCTGGTAACAAAGAAAATTTGTGATGAACTAGATGCAATTAGAAAAAAAAAAATCCGACAACAAGGCACATGAAATGCTGACATCGTGTGTCCTAACAGAAAGTGAACATATATATGAATTTTAAGATTGGAGATAGATGAGAATTTTAAATGGTAAGTTTAAATGCAGGAAAAGAAAGTGAACAAGTCATAGCTAAAATAATTATTTACTTGACATTTGCAGTATTACCTTTCAAATTGCCAGTTAGATGATAGAGACCCTATAGACCAAATTCTTCTTTCCCAGATATGCCCAAATAACCAAAGTTTATCGCATTCAAGTTTTGAGCAGTCCTATTTTAGCTTTCCACTTTGTAAGGGAAGGATCCACCAACTTATCCATAAGGAAATACTTGTGTGCATGAAAAACTTATTAAATATCCAGTTGACTTAAGATTTAATATGCACAATCTACATTTGTAGTTATCAAATCAATTGCTCTACAAAAAATTCAAATATACAAAAACTTCAAGAGCTATGCAACTTGTAAATTTAATTTTTCTTTTTCATTTTTTAAACGCAGATTCTCTTTCAATTCACAGCTAGCCTCTTGAAACCCTCCATTTCTCTAGTTTCCTAGATTGTAAACCCCAGCTCTATGTTAAATCAGCCCAGAACTTATCTCCACTTTCAACAACAAGAAAGTACCATGAGGTTAAAGGAAAAGTTCAAAAAAGTACCATGAGGTTAAAGGAAAAGGTAAAAAAGTGCCCTATGCTATAGTGCTTTTAAAAAATCAGATGCAAAGGAATTTTTTGGATCATTTTAGTACCATGAGACAAGAGTCATCATCATTTTAGTATAATTTTCAGCTAGTATGGTTAAAAACTGAACTTCTGTGTGCCGCATGTGTCATTAGATGAGTTTGTGCAAATGAACCAACATTATTTAAACGTAAATTTGTTGATATGAAACAAAAAGATATTAAAATGATGATAGATGAAACCACTGGGTACTAAAATTCATAACACACAAAAAAAAAAAAAAAAAAAAATCCTCCTGTTAGGTGTTATACCACAACCATAGGGAACTTCATCAAAAACATTAATGCTGCAACAGACACATAAATTGAAGAGGCCTTATGATTTGGGTGCTTTGACACTTAACAGACAAAACAACAATTACAAAATACACCACAAAAAAAAAAAAAAAAAGAATTCCACAGAAAAAAGATGAATCCAGTCTACCTGCTTGCCTTTGCATCCCTAGAATTATCAACAAGCTCAGCTATTGCACCAAACATCCATCCAGAATGCGATTGACCAAGTGTCTCAGGTAACTTGGGTCTGCCTGTACATAATTTTTGTCCAATCGTCCATTCAGGATCACATTACAAGGCTGATGTGTGCTTGTTGGCTCACAACCACTGTAACCACCAATTGACTTTGGAAACTTGACATGAGGTGTGCCTTTATCTTCACTCATACCCCAACCTTTTGCCAGCATATGTGCATCTTTTCTAGCAGCAAACTCATCAACGTTGCAGAAGGTGACATGGTGCTATCATTACCACAAGTCTCAGCTGGATCCAAGCTTTGCCCCACAAATCCACATGCTTTAGTTGCATCCAATACTGTAGATGGCACTGTTAGAGACATAATATGAGACAGTACTTGGTTGAAACTTAGAATACTGAACTATGACAATGAAGAATTACATTAAAATATTATCCCCACCAACAGCGGGGAAAAAAGAACACCTTACAAATGAAATTGCAATGCACCTGAATGACACTGCTTTTGACCATTATACTTGTATGATTTCTTTGCCCGATATGCAACACTAATATGGCTGAAATTAGAGGTCTCAGTAGGAGGTAAAATATAGAACTCATAGAGCTCAAATCTTGCAATTCCAACCTGCAAACAATTATGATGTTAATATTGCCAAATATAGACATCCAAGAATAAAACAAACAGAATTTCGTTCTTAATCCTCTTATGCAAGCAAGGTGAGTTTGTGTGTTCTAATCTGAAAGGAAATTAGGATTTAAGAAATAGCAAAAACAAAAATATAAAGAACATTTAAAAACATCTATAAATTAATGACATCAAAAGTATTTATCTATACTTATCTGCAAAAGGTTCATAGCATACCCTATCTTTTTGCAAATGATCATGATAGTCCAATGTGGGTGTGCATGTGTATAGCAAATTCACAAAATGAAGAGCATTTAAAACATCTAATAAATTAATGATAAAAAAAATTATTGATTTATCACTTATTTGCAAAAGGTTCAACTTCATAAGCATTTCCTAATATCTTTTCTCAAATCCTCACACTAGTTTAACATTTGGTTGATAAGTAAAAAATTAAAGAGAGATATGTGCCATGCAAGGAGGCAGTAGAAAAAAGGATGGAACTAAAGAATATAAGAAGCTCTTTACCTTGTTTCTTTGCTTAAGAAAAGACAAAAATCTCCCCCACTCCTCTTGGTCACGAAAACATTCAGCAGCAGGGCATAAAAAGCAATGAGGTAGATCACGATGGACATTTACCTTAGATCTTCGGACTAGTTCATGTAAATTCCAGAGATGAGGCCTATTGATTATGTAAAAATAAAGAGCATTGCATCAAAATCAACGGAATATATAAAAGAAGAAAACTATGCCAATAAATCCTTTGACTGGTTTTCACAATACAAATCCAACAGAGAACATAAAAGCAAACTTAATTAACGAAAAATGCAGATATTTGATATGTGAAGATTGTAGACTTAATGGGAATAATATTCCCTTTGTCATGCTATTTGCAAGCTGGAACATGGATATACAAAATATTAAAGGAGAAAATTTAATATAAACTGGAGATTTTTGTTTGTTCACTTGGTCATGTTAAAACATCGTGGTAGGCCTCTGCATATGTGTTGCGTTTTTAGGATCAGTAGCTTATTGTTTAGGGATTTATCATCCTTGTCTTTGGAATAACATTCAAGAGTGACATGCACAAACAACTTAACACATAGCAGGACCACATACTCTTGCACACAATTAGCAATAGTAAGTTTTTTTCAAAATAATATTGTGCCAGTGAGAGCCGCCTAATTAAACTCCAGAATCAGTCTCAAAAATATTATTACAAAACCACAGACAAGATAAATCAAGAATGAATGCCTACAGTCTTGCAGGAGGGTTTAAGCATTGAGTTCGACATATAGTTTTGCCGTCCTTCATCAGCAAAACATAATGCTTATAATTATCTGCAAAATTCAAAAGTTAGCAGTGATAACAAGCATTTATACAGAAACTTTTGAATGTATCGACATGAAAGCAAATATTTTTAATAGACTACTAAATTTCCTTGTTTATTTTGTTGAAGGCCAACACTTAACGGCAACAATTAATATTTGATGTTTGAAATGCCAATAAATCAAGAATAATATCTCGTGTCTTTTTGTACAATTTTCATCGTACACAGCATGATGCAGCTAGCATGAGGAAAGAGAGTATATAAATTAACCTTCAATTGGACTTTTTTCTAATTCAAAGGGCAAATCCCCCGGTTACAAACCTCCCAAATTGAACCAAATATCAGACATAGAACTGCTAAAATCAAACCAAAACTACTACACTTTTATGACTATTATAAATGAGATTGATGCCTGTTTTATTAAATGGCATGCAGGCAAGTCTACACTATGGTGCCCATTCAGGTAGTATTTGATTACCAACCAAAAAGGATTCTGATGCCCAGCCCCAATGTGCTCATGAAAATTAGGTAATATAAATAAAGTCCTTTCAGACCCATTTCCTTGAGCCAACATTACCAAACACCAATGGGAAAAAATTTTTAAAAAATAAGTCATAACCAGAAACACTTATTAGGTCTAATTCTCAGAAACAAAACAAGAATTCAGATGACATGTTCTACCTGTTGACCATAAAAGAAAACAAACAATTACAGAACTTTAAAGAAAAGAAAGGTAACTATGATTTGCAATTGCATGTAAAATTATACTGCTAATGCAGCCAATCCAACTTCTATTACTTAGAAAACAACAACATGCAACGCAAAACCCGCCATTAGAAGAGAAAAAAGATATCTAAACCAAATTAAACCAGTGGTTGTCACGGTGTAGAAGTAGAGTAAGAGACAAGAAAATTCATGGATTTTTTTTTTTAAGTTATAAATGCGGGCTGGGGAAGAAAAGAAGACGGAGAAAAGGTTGCAGTGGGAGAGCGTACGACGACGGAGACAAGGCAATGTAGCGGTGGAGTGGCCGTCTTGGGGACTGACACTCCGACGACGCTGTTAGATAACTTGACACGACGTTTGCTGTCTTTTCAACTCCTATTTATAGCCCTCGTTCTCACTGCAAAGATTCGTGTTTTTGTATCGTAGCGGGTAAGTGAAGTTCGGGTCAAATCAAATTATCCGAATCCGGTCAGTTTCGACTATATTTTTTTTAAAAAAAAACAAAGGAAAACTTCCCTGGTAAACAACTCTACGCAGGAGTGAGCACGTGAGGAGAGGTTCGGAGGTTTGAAATTCTTTGAAGTTATTCAAACTTTTTAAGAAATTCTTTTTTAGGGAATTAGTATTATTTCAAATTTTCAGACGATTTGATTCAATTTCTTGATTCTTTTAGTTTGATTTAATACAATTCGGATATTTAATATTTTTAATTTTTTAATTATTAATTTTTCATTTCACTAAAAAAATTTTAGTGTATTACTTTTTAAATAAATAAAAATAAAATAGTATATATTATTATTTTAATATACTAATTGAAATTGAGAAATTCAATTCTAATAAATTGATTAATTTAGTAAGTACAATTTTTTTATTCCATATCAATTAATAATAATAATTAGTTAAATGTTTTATTTAAATATTCAATTAAAAAGAGAGAAATTTTATAAGAAATAAATAAAATTATTTTTATTTCATATATTATTTTGATAAACTATCAAAATAATTAAATGAAATTGATAAATTTAATATTTAAATTAAAATTTGATTAGTTTTTATAAATTATATATATATATATATATATATATATATATGTGTGTGTGTGTGTGTGTGTGTGTGCGTGTGTGTGCGCGCGTGCGAAGCTTGGATAAAAAACAAAAGAAACAACAAGAAAGTCAATATAAAAATATGCATGATGAACAACACAATTTCTAATGTGCAGGATCCCTTTAAGGGCAAACACAGAGTATACTTAACAAGATGAATGCATAAGAAAACCAAAAAATTGCGTAAGAGATTCTGAACATACCCTCTAAACTTTAAACATTCACTGGTATTAGAGTCATTGGGGGAGAGGTGATATAAAGTGAACAATAAACCTTGTTTAGAGTTTGTAAACCTTATTGGATTAGATTCTAGAGCAGAGCTAGATAGTAAGTCATATTGAGTGTTTAAGGTTGTAAATCCGTGGGCATGCTCTAGGCTATTAAGAAGTTTCTAGCTTCTTTTCATGGATTCTTTCATTTGTAAAACCACTTCTTTCTCACACTCCAGTACCTTTGAATGTTCAAAGAGAAAAATAGTAAACAATGAAGAAATCATTGTTGAGGACTTCATGAGAAGCATTGATGATTGGAAAATCCTCAAGATACAAAAAGACTAGATCTACAAAACCTCCAAACTAAACTTTTTCAAATCAGAGTTTACAATTAAATCTGAAAAAGAGAGACATCTAACTATCCAAAACCTCATAAAAACCATAAGACTTCTTTTCTAGAAATCTCTACAAAGCCACCAAAACAAACATTATAAAACCCTTGAGTAGAGAAGGTATAAAACCCTTGAGCAGTCTTATGGTTTGCTCCAAATAGGTATAAAACCCTTGAGCAAAGAAGGTTTAGACACCTCCATCTTAGCCTTCCTCAGGGTTACCAGACATACAAATTTCTATGACTCCCTTTTAAGCTCAGTTGAGTTAAGGTCCGGACTATTTTAGCTATTACCTAAATATCACTATATCCCTTGAAGATAAACATATCTTAAAGGCTATGACTTTACAAATTAAAACTCACAATTACAGAATGCTAGAAGGATCAATTCCTATAACTTTTATTTACAAGATCCATTACAAAGCTATGATGACAATTTTTGCTTCCAAACATAGGGCTCACTCCTATAAAGGAGAAACACTTCTTTTACAAACATATCTCACCATATCAAACTTTGTCATCCCAAAATTCATCCAATATTAAGATATATCCTTACATGAGGAATGGATCTTAAAAGAGGTTGTACCTCCATAAATTTTAAAACCTATAGAACCAAACACTAGGTTAACAAACATCACCCAATACTAAGATGGAAAAATGAAGCTAATGTTTGACAAACCATCAATCAACTAAGTACTCTAATGGGAGCTTTTACCTTTAGTACCATAAATATAGAAAAAGTCTCAAAACTCCTTTGCATTATTTATGCCCCTTATACAAACATACCTTATAGGTATTCTACATCTGATCTACCCAATTTCTCACTCCAAATAGTAGATTACCATACAAACGTTCTTCATCCTATTTATATAGAGGATAGACTAACTATAAACCAAAATGAGGAACAAAAAGAAACTGTACTCATACCTTGTGCACCTACTCCTTCTGTCATAATCCAAAATATAAACAATGAAGTTTGTGTTTTGGAAAAAGAGTTTGAACTAAATAAAAAATATATGCATGAAGATTTTTATCTCCTTACAATGCAGAAAAGAAAAACTGGTTTTTCAATCACTTTTTGGAAAAAAAAAAAAAAAAAGTATATTCATTAATATTTTTAACACATTACAATGCATAAAACAAAAACTGGTTTTTAAAAAACATTTTGTAAAAAAAAAAAAAAAAAGGAGATTCATGAAAGATATTTTGATTTTGTCCTTCAACGCAAGGTACATATCTTGTTCTTTTACTGGTTTGAAATCTATGTCTCTCAAAATGAGATTAAACACCCTTATTATAAACCATCAACCCTATCACCTCTAAGAATAAACTGCCTAAGTGGCCGATAAATGGAAAGATTATTCAATTTGGGCACCCTCCTACTAGAGCCATTATCTTTTCCCATGGTGATTTATAAATTGAAGCCTCTCCTTACAAACTAGTCCAAGATGAGACTATAAACATAAAAAATATAGTCTTATAAAGCAACTTCACCAACGTCAGTCTCCAAACCATAGGAAAATAACTGACTAGTATAGAAGGCCATATCCAAAAATTTGATGAGGTTAAACCCTCAAGCCAAAAAAGTTTCCAAAATCAGTTGACAACAGATCCAAGAGCATATAATTGAATTCATAAAAGCCATCAAAAATCAAATGAGCAAAATTGAGGTCTCTTAGACATCCAAAATAGTGGTACAATAATCATCATAATTCAAATCCATCAACACCATTGATCAAAATTCCATACATAGTACAGATGAGGAGGCATTCCAACAAGAAAATCCCCAAATGAACAACTTAAATTGGTAACTAGATTTTTCTAAGCCCACAACATCTAGAAATCCTAAACTCTATATAAACCCATGAGGATGGAACCCCTATAGTTGACCAATATGGACGAACCACACAAGATGTTGTCTCAACATTGATCCACATTATATCTCTACACTTTATAGAAGGTCCTTCACATCTTAATGACAAAAATGCTCAATTACTCAACAACCTTAAGTGTAAAAAATTTAGTGATTTCTAAAATTACAAAATCACTTTTCTCATAAGAGTCATGCTTAGAAAGAATTCCAACCAACCTTTCTGGAAAGAAAAGTTCCTTGCTAGTCTACCTACCTTATTAGAAGAAAGAGTTAGGAATATCATTAGAGCATCTTTTGGTAACCAAATACCTTATGACTAGTTGACTTATAGGGAACTAATTATCCAAACCCAGAAATAATGCCTTAAGATCTGTCAAGATTTAAAGCTTTAAAAACATCTTAAATATGAGATGAGAAAAAGCAAACAAGAACTAGGGAGCTTCTATAAACAATTTGAGCTTAGTCTGACAATACCTTCCTTTTCCAACTGCCAAGGAAGTTGTGAAAAAAAATCTATAAATATAGGTATTCCAAAAAAATCTAGGTCCTATTACAAGAAACGTTTTAAAGTTAGAAAAGAACCATATTACAAAAAATCTTCTTATAAAAAGACTAGAAAACCTTATAAAAACTTATAACCATATGTCTCTAGAACTTTTTTAAGGACATAAAATGCTACAACTGTGGTAAGAAAGGTCGTACTTCTAAATACTATATATTTAATAGGAAATTGCAAGAGTTATAATTAGAAGAGGAAACCATGAATAAGATTGAAACTCTTCTTATTGATACCTTAGAATAAGAAGAATTTGACTCTTCTGAAAAACCTTTACAAGTTGATGAACTAGCCACTTCATCTAGCACAAACTCTGTCTCTGAAATTGAGCTAGAAAATAAAATCATTAATGTGCTCACAAAAGACTCGAAGCTTTTCCTTAAAGCTATTAAGCATATAAATTATCCTCAATTACGAAAGGAGTACCTTTAGAATCTTTAAAAGAGAAACCTGAACCAAAACCTTTAATTCTTCCCTCTACTTATTCCAATACCTATGATCTCACGAATATCCTCAATAAAGGAAGGCAAAAAACAAAAACAACCCCTATATCTCTCCAAAGCTTATAATCTGAGTTCAAAACCATTAAAATTGAGCTCAAGGAGCTTAAAGAAAAACAAAAGAAAATTTTTGAGCTCATACTAAAACCTTTTACAAAATGATTCTGATTATGAACAAGAAGAAGAATTTTAGGAACCTCACCTAAGAAACCTAGAAAAGGCTTTAGAAGATTTACTTTGTGTTCTTAGGGAAATCACCTCTAAAAAATACCTTATCCATATTACAATAGTCTTCTCTAACGATTTCAAATTTGATGCCATAGCTTTGTTTGATACAAGAGTCGATTTAAGCTGCATCAAAAGTGAAATTGTTCTAGATAGATTTCTTAAACTACAAAAGAAAAACTTTCAGCAACCAATGATTTCAAAATCAAAATCACCAGCAAACCTGATGCCTCCATTATTAATGGGGACATTGTCATTAGAACTCATTTTGTTCTAATTGACAATATACACCATTCCATTATCTTAAGGGCACCTTTCATCCATGTCATAACCCAGACAAAGTCAACCATAACTATATCTCCTTCAAAGTCAAAGGCATAAAACTCATTTTTCCTTTTGTTGAAAAACCAAAAATTAGGAACCTCAACCTAATAAGAGCATATTCTATTTATAATTTTCAGATTAATGCCCTTATTAGAGGAAAACAAACCAACTTTTATACCTGAAATAAGATATTTCTTTACAAAATGTCAAAAAAACAGTTATAAAAGAACCAAGATCAAGAAAATTTTCATTATTAAAAAAAATAAAGGATGAAATTTGTGCTAACCTTCCAAATGCCTTTTGGGATAGGTTGATCAACCTTATGAAGACAGGTTTGATGACAGACAAATTTCAACCAAAGCCAGACCTATCCAAATGAATGCAAAACTAGAACAATTTTGCAAAATTGAGATCCAGGATTTAAAATACAAAGGTCTCATTATAAAGTCTAGATCACCTTGGTCTTGTACATCTTTTTATGTCAATAAAAAATTTGAGATTGAACGTGGTACCCCTAGACTAGTGATCAATTACAAACCTTTCAACAAAGCCTGGAATGGATCAGGTATCTAATTCCAAATAAGAAGGACCTACTCTAAAAACTTCATTCTGCTTTCATATTTTCAAAATTTGATATGAAATCAAGATTCTGACAAATACAAATACATTGAAAAGATAGATACAAAATCACCTTTATTGTTCCGTTTGGTCAGTATGAATGGAATGTCACACTATTTGGTCTTAAAAATGTTTTTTCTGAATTCCAGAAAGTTATGAATGACATTTATAATTTCATTTCTCATTTTTGTATTGTATACATTAATGATGTGTTGATCTTTTCACACTCCATCGAACAACACTTCAAACATGTCATGACTTTTCTCCATGTTACCAAAAAGAATAGTCTAGTTGTTTCAAAATCCAAAGTATCTCTTTTCCAAACCTGGATTAGATTTCTTGGCCACAAAACCCAATTACAAATGTTTCTAGATAGTCTAAATTATGTTTTCAATTTTTGTTCTAACATAAACAAATTAGCAAGACCATGACATGATAGGTTGAGGAAAACTCCTATACCCTGGACAAAACAACACACTGAGGTTGTTAGGAAAATTATAAAAAAAAAAAAGGTTTTAGAAATTCTCTGTCTTCACCTGCAAAATCCTTTAACCCTAAAAATTATAAAAGCTGATGCCTCAAAACTAGGTTATGGTGGGATCATGAAGCAGGTTCAGAATGGGGAAGAGAAAATTGTGCAGTTAAATTCAGGAAGCTAGAATGATTGCCAAAAGAATTATTCTATAATTAAAAAAGAAATTCTTTCAATTGTTCTATGCATTACAAAATTTCAAGGCAATTTTTGAACCAAAATTTTCTTTTTCGTGTTTACTGTAAATTTGTAAAAGATGTTTTATAAAAAGATGTTCAAAAGTCCAAACAAATTTTTGCTAGATGCCAAGTGATCCATTCTATTTTTGATTTTGATATTGAATTTATTAAAAGAGCTACAAACTCAGTGCTAGATTTTCTAACCCAAGAATTTCTTCAAAATAGGCCCTAATGCATCAAAAAAAGTTCAAAGCCAAAGATAAGGGCAAAGCTCCACTATAAAACTTTACAACACCTAGCTTGATCCATCTGATCAAATCCTAGATAGATATGGTCCAGGAATGCTAGCAAAATAAGGCCCAAGCCTTACAACAACAATTATAAGTTTAAAAGTTGGTTGAATCCTTAGCTCACTCTCTAGAAATTCTTTTGGCCTTACAAAATCTCTCACAGGCCTCACAGGCCCAAAAAGGTAAAACCTCTAAAATTATTTCTACAAAACTAAAGACAAGTTATTCCTCTAAAAAAACATTGTCTCAAAATTTGATTTCTACAAAACCAGATTAGACTTTTTGTTCCATCTCAAAAAATGTTTACAAAAGGAATCTTCTCCAAATTCCTCACAAATTATTTTATCACAAATAAAACTTACAAAATCAAAATATTTGATTAAAAAGCATTTTCAAAATATTTTGACTATGGAAGAAGATTCATGCATACAAATCCTTCCATAGTTGTAAAAAATATTTTTTTTTTCAAAAGGATGGTTTCTCAAACCTCGGGACTTAAGTAAAAATCAATCTTATTATATGGTGATCCTTGAAGTCATTAGATCAACCTAATTCAAACATTTTTGCCTAGATAAGACCCATCTAGAACCAACCTATTTTACTTGCACTATACAAAAAATCATCCACCCTTCTAATTGAAGAAAAGACTTATCCTCCTTAAAAACTTTCCCAATCAATTTCCAAACCAAAGTAAATCACCGTCAAACCTACTTTTATTGGGATTATCAACAGGTGTGATTTAATACTTTTCTTCTATAAAACACCAAAGGAAGCCATTCATGGCCTATATACTTTGATACAAAATCAAAACTACAAAAATTCATTACTGGTTCATCCAATAATGGAATTACTTTGGAGTTGTTCCCCAATTACTAACTCCAAAAGTCCATACATGTTTTGAACTATTCAAAAAATCTACAAACCCTTAGATTTTGAAAATAGATTTTCCCCAATATTACTTTTTTGTTCAAAGTTCTTTCTACCATGGGTCTACACTTGGTATTTTGATTACAATCAGTAAGAAACCATGAAAGCCATAGTCATAAAGTTCAAAGTAAAATAGTGGGACTCTTTCCAAAATCGAATTTTTGAAAAAGTTGTCTTATAATGACTGGAAAAAGAATTTGGGCTCTTCCTCTAAACCACAAGTTAAAGATCTAACCTTCTTGGCTCAAAAATCTCATGCCCAAGTCCTTTTAGTCTCAACAAAGTCTCAAGAGAACTATTTCTCCATAATGAGACAACTCCTTGAAAGTAATTCTACAAACTCATAGGTGACATCTGCAAATGAGTCAGACTCAAAAGAGCCAATCATAGATCTTGGTGATGACAATGTGGATGACTGATTCAGTATTCTTCCACCTGTAAAATAAATTTTAAAAAAAATGAGAGAGAAAAAGAGAAGTTCTAAAAAAAAAAAATTCTAGTTGTACTCACTTTACAAAAGTCTTTAGCTCTTTTTGTGCACTTCAACTGCACCCATGTGAAAACCCTGTTTTACAAAAGATTCCAAATCTGCCAACAGTCAAAATGTAGTCCAACTCTCTCTATCATTGAAGAAGACCATGTGACTCTATGGTAAGCTGAAAAGGGATTTATAATTCTGCCAGGCTCCTCCTCCATAAAAGGTGGGCTCCCAACATTTACGAGGTGGAGAATTTTCTTACAGAAGAAGAGATATACACTCTAGAAAGGCTCACACACTGAGCAAACCTACTTTGTAACCTTTCGACTGTAAACCTCTTCACTTATAAAATCTTTGTAAACCCACAAATTTGTATAGAGATTATGTTCTCTTACAAAGCTTGTAAATCATTTCAAATATCAATGCACATATATACTTTTAGAATATTTTTTGGTTTTATTGTGCATTCGTATGATTAAGTATGCTCTGTGTTTGGCCTTAAAGGGATACTGCACATTAGAAATTGCGTTGTACATCCTGCATATTTTCATATTGCACTTTCTTGTTGTTTCTTCTGTTTTTTATCCATGCTTTATTAGACATTCATTAGTCTGTGTGTATATAAAAATGCAAACAACACTAGCAACCAAAATCAGAATTAATGCCAAACCCTTAGTTGTCTTGCTTATTAATGCACATTTCCAACATAGGGAGGAATTACAAGTAGGGGTGAGCAAAAATCGGATCGAACTGAAAAACTAATCGAATCAAATTGGTTCTGTTTGATTTAATCCTTTAATAAAACTGGTTCGATTCGGTTATAATTTTAAAAAAATCGGTTTTCGGTTCAGTTTTTTAGATAAAAAACCAAAAAAATCAAATTAACCTTAGTAATTAATAAATCAAACCAATTTGAATTAAATCGGATTTAAAATATATGTAATTTAATGGAAACAAACCGAACCAAACCAAACTTTTATAGGTTCGGTTCAATTTATAAACACATAAATTTCAGTTTAATCAGTTCAATCAATTCGATTTTTTCAAAAATTTCAGTTTGACTCGGTTTTAAGTATAAAAAATTCAGTTTATTAAAATTTGGTAAAGAATCGAACTGAATCGTTTGAAAAACGCATTGAAAAATAGTTTATAAATAAAGAATTTTAGTGGATATCTTCTCATATTCATGTTTCTTAAATATCTTGAATATTTTTGTGACTTTCAGCCATCGCTTTATCGGTCTTTCACCAAATTCTATTAATGCTTTGTTGAACGTGAGTAGGTGAATTTCATATTTATTTTAGCTTTCATTAATATTTTTCCAAGATTTGTTTCTAGTAATATGTAACACTTTCTGTTTTAGCTTGATGAAGATATGGTCATTACTGGATCGGAGAACGAACTCATCAGGTGGGAATTCTTTCATTCCAATTTCCAGATCATGCTACATTTATTATTTCCCTTATTTGCTTTGATATATATATATTTTTAATCCTCCAGTCTAGTAGGCATATTACCCCACAAAATTGTCCAACCTCTTCCCTAGCATTCAGAGTATCCCATTGAGTGTCTTGGTATTATGTCTTTTCTTACTAGGAACTTTATAGTAGCTTTGTTTGCTAGTAACATAAAATTTGTGACTTGGGTCTTTTACCATGGATAAATTTTACTTTGTGGTTCTGGTTTTGAACCTATCAATGCTGGACATATCTGCATGTTCATCAATTTGATACTATCTTGACCTCACATCTTTGGTGTTTTATCTATTCTTGTTTTCCTTATTTAGTTGCAATAAATATGAAAAAAAGCTTGTTTGACATGCGCGTTTTTTGGTCTGTAGCTCTTTCTCATGATAGAAAGTTTATTGGGAGTAAATCACATGACCAAACTTTGCATGAAAATTCTCTCTCTCTCTCACATGTTGAAGATATATACATATAATATATTCTCACACCCACATTGACTAGCATCTTCAAGCTCCATATTTCATGAAGTGTCCAAAGTTGGACCTTTTGTATTCATTCAGCTTTGGGACCTAGACGATTTATTGCAAAATTCTGAAGACACTCAAAAGGACCAAGACATTACGACTGACAGCGACAGTGATGAGATGGATGTCGATATTAATCCTCCAAAATCTAACAAAGGTATGCTGGATTTACTTTATTGGAATAGATAAAATTCTTTGGCTTACCTTAGGCTTATGTGTGAATTATGAATCTGTGAGTATTAGTGTTCCATAATTGATTGTTGGAAGGATTGAATAAACCAAATTATCTCCTTTAAAAAGCGGTTTTATCAGATACTTTTGATTGCTTTTAAGTTAATATGGATTGCAAAAAGACATCTTGATCAGGGTGTATGCTGCCCTGCTGATTAGTTGGTATCTTCACAGTTACATTGTGATGTAAAAACTTGCACAGTAAATTGTGGTGGAATTAGGGAAAAAAAATATGTTTAAATATGGATTAACTTTTGAGTATATGATAGAAGTAAATTTCTCCATCTATGAAAAATGAATTCCATTGTGACTTTGTGTGGGAGAAAACTGTTTACCCTTATTAATAGGTTTTGACGACCTGAGATGGTTCTGCCCTTTTCTTTTAAAAGAAGTTTAGTGATGGTCTTTAAATGGCACTTCTAACTTCCGTTTCTAACTGCCACAGATCCAACTATTTGAGCTTCTTTAGTTTTTTGAACCTGTCATATGTTGCTTTATTCATTGGCTTAGTGCATTCCCTGCAGATCATGGTTTTTATTATTGTGAATCTTTTTTCAGGGAGCAAGAGAAGCAATGGGCAAAACAGTAACAGTACAACTAATTTTTTTGCGGATTTGTAGAGGTATATAGTATGAGTCTGCAGTTTTAATGTTTTTGTGTTATATTGTGAGCTTTGATAGAGTGTTGAAAGGATTACCATGTTTTGACATGGAGAGGAGCCAAAGAAGGCTATTTCGATCATGTGGGATGTAATATAGATAATTTTAGGTTATGTTGAAGTTTGATAAAGGTTTTATTTACTTTATTATTATTTTTTTCCTTCAGACAGGAATGGGAAAGTATACAGCTCATATTTGTGATAGTCCATATGCTTTGCTTTAGCAAAGGATCTCTTGGGTTACTAAGATTGATGTAGCAAGTAATAGTTGAAAATTTTGATACCATGTTTTGTTTTCTTCTGCTTTTTCTTTAGAGGCGGACTCCAAAAAGGAATTGCTGCGTTCCATAATTCCTAATAGTCAGCAAATTTGACGAGGACAAGAAAACAAATGGCGCTTTTTTTTGGGATTTTCTCCCACTTTCTCATCTACCCAACAAGAAAATTCTCACCTTACAGTTTGATTGCTATTTTGTTATCTAGTAACTTTTGTCATGATATTATTAGTCAGGCTTGCAAATGTAAATCAATTGCTTCTGTCTTCAATTTTTTTTTTTTTTAACTACTAGAGATTTATGGTTTTCTAAGGAAAGTCGCAGGTGAGTACGTGATTGAAGTTGCAGAAAGAGAGATTTTAGACTTCGTTAGTTTTATGCTTAATAATTTAAAAAATTTAAATCTTTATGAAAATTTGTAATTGTATTCAAAAGTTTTAATTTTGTCAATTATATTTTAATTTAATGAATAAATTTTAATTATACTTCAAATCAAAATGATAATTTAGTAAAGTATATATTTAGACTCAGTTGACTTTTATATTTTTTTAATTAGTTTAATCAGATTGAAACTTTAAGTTTAGATTTTAATTAATATGATATTTTTATTTTTTATTTAAATTAATCTCATTTTTGTTTAATTAAATTTATTATGTCTTTTATATAATAAATTTTAATTTTAATTTTATATTTAAAATTAAAATTTTAAATTTATAATTCTTAAAAAACTTTACTTAATGATTCAAAAAACTCAAATTTTTTAGCGAACTTTAATTGTATTCAAAACTTCTAATTTTGCCAATTATATCATAATTTAACGAATTTATTTCAATTATATCTCAAGTCAAAATCAGAATTTAGTAAAATGTATATTTAAACTCAATTAACCTTTATATTAATCAAATTCAAACTTAAGTTTAGATTTTAATTAATATAATACTTTTATTTTTATTCAAATGAAGATACTTTTATTTTTTATTTAAATTAATCTCATTTTCGCTTAATTAAATTTATTATATCTTTTATATGATAAATTTTAATTTTATATTTAAAATTAAAAATTAAAAATTATAATTCATAAAATCTTTCAATGTCTCTTTTTTTTTTTTAAATCTCTCAATCTCCTTAAAAATTAATTTTATATTTTAAATAATAAATTATTTAAACTATTTAAAGTAAAAATGTCTAAAAAATATTTTAAAAATAATGCAGTTTTGTTAACTAATTAAATAAAAAATATTTATGAGTATTATTCATATATATTTTATAAATAAAAAATAACTAATTAAATTGAATGGATTGAATCAATCGTAATTAAATTGAATGGATTAAATCAATCGAATCAATTGAACCTTGAATAAATCAATTAATTGGATCAATGGAATAATTCAGTTTCAAAAAGATTGCAAAATAATCAATAAACATATTTATTTGTGATGATTGATACCCTATCACTCACAAATTCAAACCTAAAATCATTCTATTGTTATTTTTTGTTCTTTTTCAGTATTAAGAAATCGACCTAAACTTTTCTCCCTATAAATTATTCCTAAATCTAAAGTTGAAAACAACTGCACTGCCCTCATCCAAATTAAGATACTCAATAATGGAGGAGCATGCGAGAAGTTAAGCGAACAACGCCTTTATTTCTTGCTTAAATTGGGTTTTGGTGAACCAAATAACAATCACTGAATACACAGGTTCAATGTCTGTGACACTTAATTAGAGAAATGGTTGCAAACGAAATAGAAACGTGGCAATGTGAGGTTCACTTGTTGATGTGGCTATTATTAGTCTAACCATGGATTAACTCGACCTGGATTAAGCTTAACTAAACATGGTAGTGCCATTAATCTTGTACTATTTATTCTAGTGTACCATTATTTTAGTGCATTGTATTTACGAATATGAATTGGACAAAGGAAAATGGGAGGAATGCCCAGTAGGACCCGATATGCTGGTCCAACTGAAGTACAGAAACACTGACATAAAACCCAATATACGCTGGTCCAAAAGAATGCTCGGTGGGACTAAATGGTCAGATTCAACAACTGAGAATGAAATTAGTTGCTTGATAATTAAATTTTTTTTTAAAAAAAACTCCACATAATAGTGAAAATTATGTACCAACCAGAGTCTAGACAAATATACAATAATAGAGAGTAATATAATACATTAATATAAAATTGTGTGCAATCATAAATTTCAACTGTATAACGGCTCATGTTAGCAATTTTGTGACATAAATAAAAAAAATGGATTCATGTAGTATTGAACCGTTTCCTACGCTTTGCAGCATGGCATAGTATTTCTAGAATGACATCCATTACCATGTTTGCGTAGATTGATGCATACACTAACACAACAAATATAATGCATGATCTGAACTTGGCCCACTGGTTAATATGTTGGGATGCTTCTACCCCCTAAAAAAAAAAAAGGTTAAGCAAACCCAAAAGCTTGATGACATGTTGCACCTATACAGGGAAGCCCAATTATGCGTGTGATTCAAATTGGAAGCACAGAATTGCTGAGTACATACATGTCATGAACAAGGTGTTTCTAGGCATTTATGCATTGTACATGACCCATGCCAGAACTCAACTACTCAGGTTTGATGAAGATCACTCACATTAGGGTTTGACCCCTTTATACTTGTATTATACAACATTTTCTCATGATTTGTTCAGTCATTCTTAAAGAATCTGAGCAAACACATCTCATATGTGTGCCATATATAATGTGAATTTGGAGTGAATGGTATGAATCAATTCAATTTGCCAATGTTTGCTTAATACATCACTCTCTAGACAGTCTTTTTTTTTTTGTCATATAAACGCAAAATTCCAGTTCCTAAACATAGCATGGAAGTGTAGAAATGGGATTATGCTTTGTGCTTGTGGAACAGTTATGAAACTACTATTGTACAACACGTTGTGATGCTTTTACACACACACACACACACACACACACATATATATATATATATAAATGCATACTCGTGCATCTGCAGGATTCAAGAAATTGTATGTTAAAACTAAAATGTCTAATATTTCAGATTATAGGCAACTATTTCAATGGTGGGAAATGAGCATTATGTCGTGTTCAAGGGAAGGGTAGCGTATGATAGTTGGCATGCTTGCCAAAGCTAGGTCGTTGGATATAAGAACTGTTGCTATAAAGGATTGTCCATAAAACAAGCAGCTGAGGACGCATATCAAATGTTCACTACTCAAAATTGCCAATTTACAGGGACAAGTAATAGTGCAACTGAAATTCAAAATTCCACAAGAGTGTCTGACCCTTTGCTCAACTCTGATACCATTGTCACTGAAGGACATAACTTCATCACCGACATTGTTGCTGGTGCTCTGATAATGGATGCGTGGCATGCACAAAGAAAGTAGGTGCACAAAATAGTTTAGAAACATTCGGTCCATGTAATGCCATAGACAGGATAATGGTAATGGTGTATTAAGGATATCATTGCACTGTGTGTACACCTATCATGCACTTAATTTGCAATGTTATACCAACTTAGTTAATGGGAAATGAAAATATTAGTAGGCCTATGTGACATGGTAGACGAAGCAAAAATGATGAGTTTGCATATTTAAGGTTCACTATGAAACGTTAAATATGTTATGAAACATGACACCCATTTGTTCAACACATGTATGCAAGCGTACAAAGCAACTTATGAAACATGCGAATTTCGCATGTCTAACTGATGTGCATCTGGGTAACAAGCTTCACGGAATAAATAATTTTGTCATAAAATTACAAAGGAAGGTGGAACAATTGACAATGCAAATGTGTTATGGTCCAAAATGTGTATTTCATAACAATGAGTATTATGAAACAACCGACTTGGTTATGAAACATGAAATCTAAATATGATATTAGATATGAAACTTAATACTGCGCATTATTAAAGGTGATTAACATTCTATTGATGGTGATTATTCACCTCGGCACGTTGTTGGAAATTTTATGCGAATTATATAGTAATCTTCGTTTGACGTTTTCCATATCATACTTGTTCAAAGTCAAACTCTTCCTCAACATCAACTGCCTAGGAGAGCAAGTAGTTTCAGTTAACAGGATTTTACATGTTGAACAAATTTTTTATGGTATGTTGTGTGTTTGGCCGGTTTAATTAACTTAGCCTCCTTATGCAATTGTTGGAATAAACATAAGTTAAAATGGCGCTCGAAAATGCTTCTTCCTTCTGCTGACCTGGTATTGGTTAAAGTTGGATGTTACAGTTTAAGGAGATGACCGACGATTTCAATTGCCGATGACATGTAGTGATTACATGTTAGAGGATGTAATAATGATTATTTTCGAAGTTGAAAATGAAACAACCAAATAGAGTGGATTGGTAGTTATAAGGTTCAATATGCAAATTTGGGATATCCTTATGAAACATTAAACGCGTTTTATACCCACATATATGAAATTGGCATAATTGTCCACCAATTGAGAAAAAAACATAATAGGTTTATGCCATCAGTGTATGATATTGTTTATTTAGTCAGGTCGGACGTTATAAAGGTATTAATAGATGATATAGGATTGGATGAATAGAACAACTGAAATGATGGAATGTTGGGGAATGTAATAATGCAATTACGGCCAGTATAAATTAGCATACCACATGACATATGAAACAGAGTGAAATTTTTTTCCCAGATAACGAAAACTATGAAACATATGCAAATGCTCGTGTTAAACTCGTGAATATGTCATACAAAGTGAACAAATTTTTTAAACTTATCATATTTTTTTGAAATGAATATGGAATAAGATGTTGAAAATGTGTTATGGTCCCAATTTATTATTTCATAATTAAACAATTCATAAACTATGATAAGTTAGTATGAAAAGGAACCTATTTTATCAAAAAAATTTTGAAACTCTCTTGGAGCCATTATGAAAAGACAAAAATCGATGGATATACTGGTTGTTTGCAACATAAACCATAAATAAAGTAGCATGAAGACATAAAATTTTAAATGATTGTACTAACATATTTTATGGCCTCTAAAATTAAAGGACTAGACAGGATCCTTTTATAGGTGTAAGGGTGAATATGAAACTTTCAGTGAAAATTATGAAATAAAGTACAATTTTTTCTCAAATCTATGAAACAAATAATGGAAGTATGAAACATATGCAAGTACCCGTGTTAAACTCGTGAATGTATTATACAAAGTGAACGAATTGTTTAAAATTATCAGATTATTTGAAATGAATGTGGAAAAAGATATTGAAATGTTTTCTGGTCCCAATTTTCTATTTCATAACAAACTAATTCAGAAACTATGACAACTTATTATGAAAAGGTATTGATTGTATCAAATATTTTTTGAAACTCTCTTGGAGCCATTATGAAAAGACCAAAATTGGTGTATATGTTGGTTGTTTGTAACATAAACCATAAATGAAGCAGTATGGAGACAAAATTTGAAATGACTGCAATAGCAGATTTTATGGCCACTAAAAATTAATGAACCACACCGGATCCTTTTGTAGGTATAAGGGTGAATATAAAACTTTCAATGAAAATTATAAAATGGAGAGCAATTTTTTCCCCAAATCTATGAAACATATAATGAAAACTATGAAACAGATGTAAGTACCTGTGTTAAACTTGTGAATGTATCATACAAAGTGAACGAATTGTTTAAAGTTATCATATTATTTGAAATGAATGTGGAACAAGATGTTGAAAACGTTTTCTGGTCCCAATTCACTATTTCATAACTAACTGATTTAGAAACCATGACAAGTTAATATGAAAAGAAACTTATTTTATCAAAATTTTTTTGAAACTCTCTTGGAGCCATCATGAAAAGACATAAATCGATGGATATGTTGGTTGTTTGCAACATAAACTATTAATGAAGTAGTATGGAGACATAAAATTTTAAATGACTATAACAATAGATTTTATGGCCTCAAAAAATTAACAGACCACACAGGATCCTTTTATAGGTGTAAAGGTGAATATGAAACTTTCAATGAAAACTATGAAACATAGTACAATTTTTTTCCCAACTCTATGAAACAGATAATAAAAACTATGAAACATATGCAAGTACCCTTGTTAAACTTGTGAATGTGTCATACAAAGTGAGCGAATTGTTTAAACTTATCAAATTATTTGAAATGAATGTGGAAGAAGATGTTGAAAATGACTTATGTTCCTAATTTACTATTTCATAACTAACTAATTTAGAAACTATGACAACTTAATATGAAAGGGTACTGATTGTATCAAATATTTTTTAAAACTCTCTTAGAGCCATTACGAAAAGACAAAAATCGATGGATATGTTGGTTGTTTGCAACATAAACTATTAATGTAGTATGGAGACATAAAATTTTAAATGACTATAATAGAAGATTTTGTGGCCTCTAAAAATTAACAAACCACACAGGATTCTTTTATAGGTGTAAAGGTGAATATGAAACTTTCAATAAAAACTATGAAACATAGTACAATTTTTTTCCCAGCTCTATGAAATAGATAATATAAACTATGAAACATATGCAAGTACCGTTGTTAAACTCGTGAATGTGTCATACAAAGTGAACGAATTGTTTAAACTTATCAAATTATTTGAAATGAATGTGGAAAAAGATGTTGAAAATGTTTTATGTTCCTAATACTATTTCATAACTAACTAATTCAGAACCTATGACAACTTAATATGAAAGGGTACTGATTGTATCAAATATTTTTTAAAACTCTTTTAGAGCCATTATGAAAAGACAAAAATCGGTGGATATGCTGGTTGCTTATAAACCATAAATGTAGTATGTAGACATAAAATTTGAAATGACTGTAATAACAAATTTTATGGTTGCTAAAAATTAATCAACCACACAGGATCCTTTTATAGGTGTATGGGTGAATATGAAACTTTCACTGAAAATTATGAAATAAAGTACAAATTTTTTCCCTAAATCTATGAAGCAAATAATGAAAACTATGAAATATGTGTAAGTACCCGTGTTAAACTCGTGAATGTGTCATGCAAAGTGAATGAATTGTTTAAACTTAGCAAATTATTTGAAATGAATGTGGAAAAAGATGTTGAAAATGTTTTCTGGTCCCAATTTACTATTTCATAACTAATTAATTTAGAAACTATGACAACTTAGTATGAAAAGGTATTAATTTTATCAAATGTTTTTAAAATTCTCTTGGAGCCATTATGAAAAGACAGAAATCGGTGGGTATATTGGTTGTTTGCAACATATACCATAAATGAAGTAGCATGGAGACATAAAATTTAAAATAACAACAATAAATGATTTTATTATCGCTAAAAGTTAATAAACCATACGGGATCCTTTTGTAGATGTAAGGATGAATATGAAACTTTCAATGAAAACTATGAAATAGAGTCCAATTTTTTTCCCAAAGATAACATGAGCTATGAAACATATGCAAGTACTCATGTTAAACTCGTGAATGTGTCATACAAAGTGAACAAATTATTTAAACTTATTAGATTATTTGAAATGAATGTGGAACAAGATGTTGAAAATATTTTCTAGTTTCAATTTACTATTTCATAACTAATTCAGAAACTATGACAACTTAGTATGAAAAGGTACTTATTATATCAAATATTTTTTGAAACTCTCTTAGAGCCTTTATGAAAAGACAAAAATTGGTGGATATGTTGGTTGTTTGCAACATAAACCATAAATGAAGTAGTATGGAGACATAAAATTTGAAATGATTGCGATAACAAATTTTATGGCCTCTAAAAGTTAATGCACCACACGAGATCCTTTTGTAGGTGTAAGGGTGAATATGAAACTTTCAATGAAAATTATGAAATAGAGTAAAAAATTTTCACAAATATATGAAATAGATAATGAAACTATGAAACATATGCAAGTACCCGTGTTAAACTTTGGAATGTGTCATACAAAGTAAACAAATTTGTTAAACTTATCAAATTATTTGAATGAATGTGGAATGTTGATGTTCAAAATGTTTTATGCTCCCAATTTACTATTTCATAACTAATTCTTTCAGAAACTATGACAAGTTTGTATGAAAAAGTACAAATTTTATCATTTTTTTTTTTGGTTAAAACTATCTTGGAGCCATTATGAAACGACAAAAATTGATGGATATATTAATTGTTTGCAACATAAACCATAAATGCATTAGTATGGAAACAATATTTGAAATGACTGCAATTACAAATTTTATGGACAGGAAAAGTATGCAAATATATTGACTTTGCTAACTATAACAATCACTAACAAACATTGAATGATGTAATGAAAATGGACACGTTAAATATTATGTATGAAATGATATATAGACTATTATCAAATGAGGAACTTTGCTTATTTATGTAGTGTGAACAACACAAATATGACAAAAAAAAAATTCTCGGATAGCCCAAGCAAATATGGTGAACATATTATAAAGCAAGGTTGATCAATCTAATATGCAACGAGTTTAAATCCATAAAGACTTTATACCATAACGATGATGATTATCAAAGCACAACGTATCATTTGATGAAACACATGGTTGTTTTGATTGCAATTTTTCATTTTATTTTCATGGTTAGTAAGCGGTTCCTTGTGCTTCAAATTTTATTATCTCTGTCATAGAGTTGTAGCAACTAACTACAATTAAAGTAAAAATGGGTGATTTTAGGCAAATTTATTATTGATTGGATGTAAATTAGGATCATGTTTGCTGCATTACATAAGCATGTTCTGGTAATGACTTTCGAAATATATTAATGCGAATTTACAGAGGAAAAGACTGAAAAAACAAAAACTACTATTTTTTTTTTTTACATAGATTGCATCAAAGAAGAAGATCTTTGCAAAGTCTTCCATTGTTGTGGTAATAGAATTTTGAGCTCTAAGCACAATTATACAAAGAGGAAGAGTTGCTTAGTACAACTATTGCTTCTGATACTGTCAAATTTATTTTGCTATGAAACAAAGAAATTTCTTATGAAATTATCATTTTGACGGTATTAAAAGACCTATGAACCGTTCCACGTGCTGATATATATGCATCATCTCCCCGAATACACTTGAAAAATGACATTTCATATGCCAAATTTCTCTAACATAAAATGTGGACAAATATCTTATAAATTGCAATAATTTATTTGTACCAATGTCATGATACAAGCAAACCAAATTCCAAATAATAACAATTAATGTTGGTCAATAAACTTGAAAAGGCATATACAAAACAAACGTCATCATATTAGTATTATAATGTGCTTGCTATCTGAATTGGTGGTTGGATATCAAACATAATGCTTCAAATCTAATGTACTTAATACCAGGCTTTTGAAATAATTGCCTATCAAAATATAGTCCTAACCCATTTCACTTACTTTTCCAACAAATTCACATATATACTAATGCCAAACTATGCACTTACACAAACATTCTATGTCCCATAAATCTACACCAACAATTCCATATGACTGATACATGACAATCCCAATGAATCATGCAATGATGCTTCTATGTCTTCCATATTTGTAGCAGCATTTGTGTTCAATTTTGTTGCCTGAAATATAAACAAATCATCAATATAACTTGATCAATACCATTACAAACTTTACTTGATATATATATATATATATATATATATATATATATATATATATATATATATATATATATATATATATATATATCTTGCCACAGGAAACAATCGAAACATAAAATGT